>CAJHZI010000517.1:755000-842500 GCA_905160935.1 Enchytraeus crypticus | reverse complement strand
CTGTAAAGGGCCCTGGGCTAAAAAATAAGATAAAAGAGACTTTATATATTTAATTAAAATTTTTTTTAAAAACGATTAAAATAATTCCTCTGCACTCTGGGAAGCCGCTTTAGCCAAAGTGCCACTGAAGCAGACTGCATTGAATCGCTGGAGAGCAATAGACAGTCTCTGCCACAGGAAAGATTTTTCGCGCTTATCACCAGTAATGGCGCTGGTCCTCCTGCCTATTTCGTCAATAAAGTCTGATGCGAGAGAGTTGATGGGCCCCAGGGTCTCAAAGGCAATGGGCATGAAGATATAGTTGCCAGAGATTTCGGCATACTTCAGAGTTTTCCTATTAGCCGCGGCCTCTGCTGCAGCACCAGCAGCAGCGCCGAAAGGCCGAGATTGCTTATTGAAAAAGTGTCCGTAACAGTGACGTCCCAGCTAACACACTTCCCCTCTGCCCATGGAATTTGAGAGACACCGTCTGGACGTTTACCATCAGTGCGGATCAGTCCCAGGGGCTCTTTAATGGCTGGGATATTCGCTCGACTCAGGGCGCGCCAGATCAAGTCGTTTATGAACTGATGTCTGCTGATTCTGCCGGCACTACGCTTGCACGACAGGCCGTGAATGCCTAACGCATTGACTGAGACACCACAAATGCAGTTGTGTGGCTCACATAAGGTAGTGCCCAGACGAAGACCGGCCGCGACTCTGACTGCTTCGTCGTCCAGACGGAGGCCGCATGATGAGATTGGTAAAGCCTTGATCCAGTCTCCACTATGGGGGGCCGACACTGCGAGCAGCCGCGCCTTTTCTTGTGGCAAAAGTGGCTTCGCAAGGAGTTCCGTGTGCAAAGCAGTAGTGACCTTTGAGTCCCAAGCCTTCATGCTATTAGCCGTCATACCGATTGGAGGTTCGGATGTGGACAGAGCAGTCCAAATGCCCTGAATCCTGGATATCTCCAAGTCGGGAATTTGAAAGAATCCGGAAAGGATTGAATCCTGTAGAACGCCAGTCCCCGCGGCTGAAGCCAAAAAGGCAGAAGGTGCCAGCGACGAGACAGAGCGTATCCAATCCTCCGTAGCATATTGGCAGGCTAGCCTGAATCCATTGAGCTTCGTTAACATTAATATTAACGATGCTACTGAGCGACTTTCGCATGATGGAATCATAATTCTGCAATGCTGGATGACCCGCACATGGAGAGGCACGCAATAAGTATATGAGTTTTGAAGAACCTAATTATTTGAAGAATTCTAATTATAATAATTTAATTATTATTTTAAAAATTATATATTTTATTTTTATATATAAAGCATTTCATGTCTTGAAAGATTCCCAATGACGAAGAGAGCACCAGATTTGAACCCTTCAACTACTAATCCCGTGACATAATCCAAACCATCATACCTCAACCTTTATTATAATTGGAAGATCATACACCGATACTTTAGAAAATAATCCTCTAAACGCATCCGCTGCATGACATTTGAGATGGTCTGCGTTATAATTTTGCTTATAACGTCAATAATGATTATAATAAAAACTATATAATTGAATCAATAGTTGAAGAAACTAGAGCTCTCTATTTCTGCGCGCATCTGCTGTAGGACGTTTGAGATGTTCAGTGTGGCAGTCAGATGCTATATTTACGTCATGAGTGGTGTGTGTGTCACTCACGTATTCGGCGAATCTTCAGCCTTCACTCTACGCTACTTTTTCTTCGCGGTCGGGTTCTACTCCTTCCGAATGATCATCAGGTAACTTCTGCGAATTAAATTAAACAAAATTCCATAGACTGAACAATTTTTTGTTTGAAGAATTTGTAGAGAATAATCCGATTGGTAAAAAGCTTTCTCCGAAGAAGATTTACAAAATTTCTTAAACACTGACACCTATAAGATTTTTCCGTGCCTTCAGTTATAAGCAATCAGTTCTTTATTGACCTCTGAGGCAAGGCTTATCTGCTCGTTCTGGCTTCCTTCCTTCTTTTAGAGTTTTCTTACTAATCTCTCGCTCTCTCTCTCCCTCTTTCTCTCTCTCTCTCTCTCTCTCTCTCTCTCTAATGTCCGGCTAAATGATAATATCATATGTTACACTTCCAGTGCAACGACAATGCAGTTCGTAGATTACTTTGCACAAATTGCACAATTGCACAAATAATGGTGGATAACGATTACTTACATATCTGCGGATGGTTTGCACACTGATTATGCAAATCAATTGTGATTCACAAGTGACGTAAATTGATATGGCGATATATTAAAATTATTGCAACTAAGCGTTTAACGTAAGTTTTGAATATGTTGCCCTCAGAGCGACAGTGGTGACGATGCTGAGGAGTACGCTGTACATGGGTGGAAACAAGATCACGTGGCAGGAAACCTTTGCCATGATATGGTGCGTCAAGTACGGCAGCATGAACCTCCTTCTGGGACTCTTGTTTGCCTTCACCGTCAGCTTCGTCAGACATCCCACCAATCCAGAAGTCATAAATGAGCGCCTTGATCATTTAGAGGTTACTACTTTAGTAGCATATTGTTAAGTTGTTCAGCTGCGGAAAATTATCTCCAGGGTTCATATCCAGTGTTCGATCGTCACTGATAAGTTTACGAGACAGGACAATGAAGTTGAGCTAGCCCTTCTCTGTAGCCATTTTTAGAGTTTGAAAGGCTCTTTTACAGGTTTTACTACATGCATGAAGATTTCGAGTAGCACACTAAACATGAATTAGTGTTAAATAATTGGTATCCCAATTATTATTTGCTTCTTGTGGAGACGTACCGGAAATAATCATTAGATAAAAGCGGGTTTTAGAACATGTATTATATTATTATTATATCGTTGCTGGAAGTAATTTTGAGGCACATGTGAAGTATGAAAATTAGTCTTTCTATTCTATATTACATGTATTTGTGTTTTCTAATGATGCGGTGATGTAATAGTTTTCCTATTATTTCTGCAGGCCTTCCTACAGCTGGCGCTAATGGTACTGATAACAAACTTCATCAATTCCACCACCTACCTGGCTTGTCTTAGATTACTAGGTAGGCCTTTCTCTTCTACTTTAGAGTTAGAGTCAAGCGTTCAAGTCTCTGACCTCATATCTTAATTTCTCATAATTGTCAGTACTTTTTATTTTGTTACACTAAATTATTAGACATGTTAGTGAGGCAAAAATGCTTGATAGCAAATATAGATGCTAATATTATTTCAATGAATTGATTTTAGTTGTTTCTCTATTTATACATGTATATAATTAATTACATGCAACATACAAAAATTAGAGATCGTTATATGCATGTGCCTGAATCAGTCATTGCATATTTTTATTTCAGACTAGGCCTATGCATTTTTTTATTTGTGCATATGTATACATGTAGAGTGTCTCAATAGCTCCTTGTACATGTGAGTTGGTAATATGATATTTTAAATGGCTATTCATGAAATTATATCGATCTCAGCTTAAATTTTATATTCTACCTCGGTTAATTGCTGATGTGTATATGCCATATCTTCAAAGTTGTTAATTAGTTCGAAATTGAACTAGACGGGCAATCATGAGAGGCTTCTACCATTTCTATCCTCAATCCTTTTCTCAAGAAGTTCTTCAAGAAGTTCCTCAAACCGTTGAGTATAGAAGAGTACAATGAATATTAATGGTGACACATTTACCCTACTACAGTTGTTGATCTTGAAAACTGATTTACTCGAAACTTTATAGGTATCTCTTCAGTGCACTGCCAAGTAGCAGATTCAAGGTACATATTCATACTCAAAGTCTGCTTTCTCGCTTCATAAGAGCAGTCCTTACATCAGCAAGTTAATCCATTCACAAAGTCTATGCCTTATCCGATCCTTATGTATCCAATAGCTTGGGAAAAGTATGGCTTCTGAGATGGTTTCCCGTTGCCTTCCTCAGTTAGATTAATTACCATTTAGTCATGGGGGAAAATATTTCTCGGTGAGATGGATCCCCTCTTGCCATCCTCAGCTCCTGCCTTAGTCGCCTCTTACGTACACGCAGCAGATTGTTTGCGATTGCCCTATTCTGCAGTGGTCCAACCACACTCGAGCACCACACGGGAGCACTTTATGGGTACAGAATAACAATTTCGGTCTCGGTATCGATTAACTCAAAATATTTTGAGCTCATACCTAGTTAGGTTAGATCTCACAATTGATTAACTCGATAACTTTAAGTTTAATTAAAGTCATAAGTCTTTAATCAAAATAAATCCTAAGTCAAATTTTAATTGATCGATCGCATCAAGCCATTCAAGACGAATCTGAATTCATCAACCAATCACAAAGACCTACGGTATTCAGAGACATTGATCATTAAAGACTTACGAAAAATAGGCTGTTCTAAATATTTAAATGTAAGAATTTGATTACAACTCAAGTCATACGAGTTCCCTTGTAAAATTTATTTCCAATAATCACCTGCTTTATTTCGAACTAAATATAGCTTTCTCTATCTAATCATGGCCCTCAGTTGATCAGGAAAATGTCACGCTCCTATATTGCAAAGTCCCTGCAGTCAAAGGCTCTGATCTAGTCAAAATATTCTTTTCTTCAAATTGGATACGTCTTGAAAAGAGGCACAATCAGCAGCAGTTCAATTTTGTTGTGATATTTCTGAATCGATTCCCAGTAGAGCTGATGAGAGAGTACAATCGCGAATATTTGCAGGACAGGTAACACGGTTAATTGGCTAAATTACCCAATAGGTTAACATGTTTTATTAAAAGTGACAGATATCATCACAGGTGATCATTTCATAATGTGTGTTTAACTTTATGGTTGTGTTTGAATGTGTGCAGGGCTGAAGATGATAAGCACGACACGCTGGGACACTATGTCACAGGTTCTCCTGCGCCTGAAAGAGACGATGGTCTGGTCCACTAACACATACCGATACGATAGGTTGTGCTATACAAAGTTTTTCTTTCTGTGTCCAGTTGAGTGGCCAGTATTGAATATACATGCATAGCTCTTCCGCATTACATCTGATTTTTCTTACTGTCCAAATGGTGATGTATTATATTTTCATCTTGCATTCTCAAACCCTTCTACTAATATTTTCCCATTAATTCTTTATTCAGCTCAAATTTTCCACTACAACAGCTCTTATTGACTCTTCTAAAAGCATTTATCAGTTGTCGATCTGCATCAACCATGTCTTGAACGTTTCCAGTGACAACTTTTAGAGCTTATATATTTTTTCAACTTCATTCCTAGACTTATCTCAAATGTTTTAGTTTTCCTTTTATCTGCCTCCTATAGTGTCGATTTTTCACTACTACTGTGTGTGAGTTGATCACACCAAAATCTACTGTCACTGTTTGTATGATTTCTTCTATCCACTATTTTAAATCTTCTAGACCACGCCTCTTTGCGTGTTTTACAATCATCTTCGGGCGTTCCAAATGTGAACTTCAAGTGAGAAAACAGGCATTAAATTTTACTGAATATTTATTGTGGCTTTATCTGTGCTATTTTTTAGCTTACTTACTATACTCGTATTAATAATTTACAATACTCATATCTGACGGCTGTTTATTATTTACGCTGAGGCAATGATGGAGGGAGAAAAAATGTTACAAGGTGTATGACTTGCAGAAGACTTGTATGGTTGCAGGCATCGAGACTGGACTGAAGAAGGTAATGGATAGGCTGAATGATACGGCATTGAGATACGGCATGAAGATTAATATCAAAACGACCAAAGTGATAAGAATATCCCATACTTAAAGTGAAGTTAATATCACAATAAATGGTTCGATATTGGAATAAGTAAGGAGTTTCACACATTTGGGTCATACTATAACCGATGACGGGAAATGTGAGACTGAAATATGCAGTAGGATTGCACAAACAAAAGCGGCCATTGGTAATAGGAAAGAACGTTTAACAAAAAGTCCAAGGAAAACACAAAGATAAAGATAGTGAAACCTTGATTTGGACCAAGCTAATTTATGGTTGTGAAACATGGACCTTAAGGAAGGAAGATACTAGGAAATTAGAGGTATTGGAAATGTGGATTTAGAGAAGAATGAAGAGGATTAGCTCAAAAGCTTAGAAATGAGGAAGTTCTGGAGAGAGCTTGTACAGATAAATACAGTTGATAAATGTATTAAGAAATAGTAAGAAGAGTCGGATAGGACACATTCTAAGGGGGGAATCTCTACTAAAAGAGGTCATAGAAGGTAGAATGGAAGTAAAAAGAGGCAGAGGCAGGCCGAGATTACGTATGTTAGATGATTTAAAGACCCACTCATATGTGGACACGAAGAGGAGAGCGGAAGACAAAGAAGAGTGGAGGCGCTATATGCCATGAACCTGCCAGTAGCCAGTTGCCTGATTATATATATTTGGTGTGACGTTTTTCTCTTCTTAAAAATATTTGTTCCTCCTTCATCCTAATATGCAATGACAAATTGTTGTAATACTTGTGGTAATTTCGTCACTTTTATTTGATTAATTTGTTGTAAAGATCCTATCATCTGAATTCATTCATATACGTTACCATGCGACTTATATTTTTGTTAATTAGTGATTTCTTATTTGCAGATTCCTTGCGGATGCTGATTGGGATTTAGTACTACGTTACATCAGAATACGCAATCCCTATGATAGGGAGGTCACGAATCAAAATATACGGAAGGTATGACAGTGAAGCTTCTCTTTATAGTATTGCTTCATGACTGGTTCAAGAACTTTTTTTTCGTAATGTTTGCAATGTTCTCGTGTTACTGTTTGTGTATTTTATTTATCTTAAAAGCTAGTTTTTCATCAAATATAAATTACAGCTCACGAAATCATGTGAATTTTAAGCAGGTTGTCATTGCATTAGTTAGTCAAACGGCATAGATAAGCGTAGTACTTGGTCATTTTCGATTGATCACTTGTTAAAAGTCTCAGTACTAAATATTCCACCTCTTTCTCTCTCTCACGATCTCTCTCTCTCTATTCCTATCCTTCTCTTGGCATATTGCAGTAAGTCGGGTCTTTGTGAGATAAATCTTCAATTAATGTATTGTCTTCTTTCTCATTCATCCCCACATAAATGACAACGGACTGACAGACTGGTAGATTAATTATTAATTAATTGATTAATTAATCTACAGTCTCTGCAGCAGGAGGCCATAAAGCGCAGACTAGGTACAACTGACTATGGTCAAGCAAGCAACAAGAGTTCTTTAAGCAACAACAACAACAACAGCAACTTCATGAGCAACATAACGACTCCGGATCTTCAGATCCTGATGAGCGGCTCTCATCTAGACCTGGATCAGTCCCAGGACTCTCTCGAGCAGCTCACCAAAGTAAAAAAGGTCTGTTGAAGTGTTTACATTTGATGTATTTAAAAGAATGATGTTAAGTACTAAGGTACTTTCATGTGAGAGTTTTTCTTTTATGGTACAATTAATATTTTAGTTTTTTATAGAGTTTTTGGGTTTTGAGTTTCTATCTACATTAGGTTTAGCATATTTCAAAACAATTTGTCTCAGCGTTTATTAATTCCTGCATGAAATTAATTTATGAATTTAAGTGATAAAGAAACTTCCTTTTCATATTGTCAGCAATTTAAAACCATTTTTAATTTCACTTAAACAGTCTTAATTAGTTACAGAAGTTGAAGAATTACTATTGCGAAGGAGAATGTATGAACAGCTCAGTGTGTAAGAGAATCAGATAGCGACATGAAATTTTAAATGGCTGTTCAAAAGAGATGAAATATATTAGAGAAGAGCTTTATACAGTTTGGATACCACTTTATTGCTAAGAAAAATGTCTTTAAACCAGTATAATACTAAGCATACAGAGACGAGCGATCTTATTTGGGATCTAATTTAATTGTTCTGTTAACTTTCAAAACGATTATCTTTAAAAAACCTTCTTACATTTCTGATCTCTTAATCCCATATCAGGTAAGCTTCTCTATTATTATGCCAATTTTCATAAAATTTCATATATTATCACCTCATTACCAAATAAGGTGAGAGTAATTGAAATTTTGAGCAAATTTTCTTCGAAACTCCTACCGTTTGGAACTCTCTGTCTCCCGATATTCGTTCATGTTCTATATTCACTCTTTGTAACAGGTTGAAAACATATTTCTTCACAACATAGATTTATACTGACATAGATCCTATCTGTCTAGATAGGATTTATTTATACATAGATCCTATCTGACTCTTTTTGCACATCGGACCGGCACCGTTAAGGATCTTCTTTCTTTCTGTTTAGAATATGCTTTCAAGTCGTTAGCGGAATCGATTTGTAGCGATATTTGACGGTGGACGTCCCTGACGTCATCGTAGTATGGGGAAACGAACTTTGAACCTTTTATTATTGTTAAATAGAATTTTCCCTTTTATGTCCTATAACATTCTGAGAGCCTGGCATTAAGTTGTTTAAGTTGAAAAATGGCAAGAGATTTGACACTCTGTAATACGCACAAAAGTTGAGAAAAGTGAACTCTGGCTAGCTCTCAAAGGATAGGTAGGCCTACTTATTTTATTGGCATAGATGGATATGTTGGACACCATTATACTGTACTAATTATCTTATTCACACTCGATGTACTTTTTTAGCTGGTAAAGGAATAAAGAAACTGCGGACAATTTTTTACCCTGAAAACAATTTTCAACTACTTTCCTCCTATCTAAGTTTGCAAATATTCAACAGAAGTTCAAAAATACAATTATTATTACGAATGAGAATGTATGAACAGATAAGTGTGTATGGTAATTAGATAGCAACATGAATTTTTAAATGGCTGTTCCTAAGGGCGTGAGATCAAATCCCGGTAGAGATGATCAGAGAGTAAAATCTCGGACCTTCACAGGACTGGTATTCAGAAAATAGACATAAAAGGATGTCAGAAAATGGACCAAGTTTATTTTGCAGGCGTCATATCTAACTCTCTCTCTGTCTCTCTTTCTCTCTCTGTCTCTCTCTTTCTCGTTATATATAAAGGGTCAGGTCTATAGGTTCATATTCCTATAGATAATTTTCACGCTCATAAGAGTATTCCACTGAACAACATGTAAGTCAACAACATGTAAGTAGATCTCATATCAGAGGTAAGCCTTTACCAAAGCTGCAGTGCAGACTTCGGTCGTCTTGAAAAATATGGTTTCTGAGGTGGCTTTCAAACTGCCTTTCTCAGTTTCCAATTTAGAACATATTGCGACATGGACAGTTTGCTGTTGGTTCCTTCTGTAGTGACCCGGACAACACACAACAAACCCACTAGACTATTTATCGTATTTTCTACTAATTTCTGTAATTGCCAGTGCCAATATATAAACTATGTGTTAAGAAAATTACTTTAATAATTTAAATTTGGGATATGTTGTTGCTTTCCTTGAAATGCAGTTCAGTAAGTAATTTTGGGACTAAAATAGAATTAGCATTTGCGAAATCCTCAAAAATGTCACTACTTGGTAAATGTACTAAACGGCTTTACTATATCAATTATACGAACATAACCAACGTCATAAAGGGCATTCAGTTGGTGTGCTCCTAAGCCCTTGAAATTAGTACAAAATTTTCTGAAACCAGACCCTAGCTAAACTATGATCCAAAGGATGATGATGATGATGGCTATGTTTAGAATTGAAAGATAAAATTTTTATCATTATAATTGGCCCTTTCACCAAATGTATTCATCTTGTTTCTCTCTCTTTTAATTTTCAGACAAACTTTTGGAACCAGTACGAGTCCGGAATGCTGTCTCTGAACGCTGTGAAACATTTGGTCAAAAGTCTTGAGATGGCAATAGATCGAAAATCAATGGAAGCCACTGAATCAAATGAAATCCGCACAATTAAAGTTCTGTGCAAACCAAGTCCCATGCTGAACTACTTCAGAGCATGGGTGTGTATATGGCGGTTATACTCGTCTATTGTTTTCAACTGAAAGGGCGCAATTATGTGCGGATTTTACTGATTTTATTGTACGTTTCAAATTTTTACTTATTAAGATTAATCTTAAATCATAGATGTAGGTCTTGTTTCTGTCTATAATCAGCTCGTAAGAGCACCCTCTCCCATTCTGTGATCTATTCATTGCTCACTAATTATTCATAGAATTTGAACTTCTAATCATTGTACTATTTCCAATATGCTTCTAACTTCAGTTGTTGTCTTTGAATCATTCTTTACTTTCTTAGGTACATCTTTAGGGCCTTTTTGAATTTCTTATAGGCCTAAGATCTTATACAGTAGCAACATATCTATGTATTGAATTCTCTATTATGACTTAACTTTAGATTTTCTACATTCAATTGTCGATGTTCACAACGACTCTTGATTGTGATAAGGATGGAAGAGTAAAAAGCCCATAAATTATTGTTAGCAGGTCAATTCCGCAGAGTTCTCTAAAACTTTTTATTGAATATTACTCAATCATTGCATTGGCCGATTTTATATTTTACGGATCATTGTAAGAAAAAGTACATTACGAGTAAGCAGAATGTGATATTGTAGAAGCGGAAAATCGACTCATATTTGAAGAAGGTGGCTGAGGTGAGGAAGCATTCGAAGGAGTCAGCTCGTAAGAGCGTCATAAGCTCGATGTGCTTCGACCTGGTCGGTGCCACCTGGGTCAACAGAACCTTCACACTTGCCATAGTCATCAATCTTGTCTTTACCTCTGTAGCAATCGCCTTCACTTGGGTTTGTACTCAAGACGTCGAGCCCAGGAGGTCCTTCCTTATGGTCATTATGCCAATACAAGAAGTCGTGTATCTGATTCTACATTCTCTCCTCGTTACAGCTCAGGTACGTAAAATAACTCCGTCAATCCATTACTCAACCACATTATTAATCGACTTATATTTTTCTAAAGCAGTTCGTCAGTCAATTAGTTAATGCGTTTTTCAAATAGAATGAAGAAATCGGTAAAGCGGTGTGAACCTCAGTGTCACACATAGCTTTCTAGATATATAGTCCATTAGCTTCATCTATTACATTTATTGATCTTATATGTATATATATATATATATATATATATATATATATGTATATATATAAATATATATATACTGTATATATATACATGTATATATGTTATATATATACATGTATATATATATCAATATATACTGTAAATATATGTATACATATATATATATATATATATATATATATATATATATATATACATGTATATATATATATATATGTATATATATTTACATATATATATATATATATATATATATATATATATATATATGTATGTATCTTCTTCTTCTTCAGTGCACTGCCAAGTGGCAGGTTCAAGGTACATTTTTATTCTCAAAGTCCGTTTTCTTGCTCCATTAGAGAGCACTCCTTAGATTAAAAGTTAATCCCTTCACGAAGTCTATGCCTTATCCATACCTTACGCAGGCTAGAGCTTGGGAAAAACTATGGCTTCTGAGGTGGTTTCCCGTTGCCTTTCTCAGTTAGGTGGAGTTAATTGTCATTTAATCCTGGGGAAAATATTTCATGGTGAGGTGGGTCCCCCATTGCCATCCTCAGCTCCTGCCTTTAGTCGCCTCTTACGTACACGCGGCAGATCGTTTGCGGTTGCCCTATTCTGCAGTGGTCCAACCACACCAGTGCACAACACGGGATATATGTATATATATGTATTATTACATGTATATATATATATATATATATATATATATATATATATATATATATTTATATATAATATATATATATGTATTTATATATACATATACATACTTATATATATTTCTATACTTATATGTATGATTGTATATGTTTTACATTACTATTAGAGCTAATTTAAATATCGTGACTTGATAAGCTAGAATTGATATTTCAGATAGTCGCTTACAGACACAACTTCGCAAGTTTCAAGTGGAGGTTTCTCGACTTGGCTCTGATACTTTTTGGAATTCTAGAGAACGCGCTGCGCTACGCGGCGCTGCCGCACATACACGACGCGGAGGAGTGCGTGGACGGCTCGTTCACTGATGCTCATAACGAGCACAACCACGCGTGGCCGATCATCAGCACGGTACTCTTCTCCACTAGGTACCTCAGGGCTCTCAACTTCCTGTTGGTTAGTTGACCATTCCAGTAATCATCTTGTTAGTCATTGCGAGTGGCGGGAACATAAAAGCGTGCATTGCAAAGTACAAACCAGATAAAAGCGGTTGCATACTCAGAATTAAAAAATACAAGTATGTCTTCGATGAACTCTGTGAATCGATTTGAAAGCCTTTGATGCCTGCATGCGTATTAGCAATGCAAGCCTATAAACGTATATCTTATATCGATGCTGAAATTATTATATATTGACGTATGCATATGTTGACAACAATGCATATATTGACAATACTTTTGTTCGCTCTACAACGTCTGCCATGACCTCTTCAAATATTGATTCTGCGTAAAATATTATTCAACAGAAGTTAAATGCTGCAACCTTGTCGTTCAAGCATCCCAATTCATATTTTTATTTTCTACTTAGTAAATATATAATAAAATAACTCCCCTTACAACTTTCCTTATTCTTAAGCCGTTTACCTCTTTACTTCTGCTTTTTCGTTTTGTCATTGAAGAGTTTAAATTTTGCATACATTCAATCTGTCAGTCATTTAGTGAACAATTGATTGATTAACTATATCACTGATTGATTGATTGATTATAATATTTTAAAAGTATATACTGATCATTTCGTTTCATGGATATATTAATGTGCAGAAGCAGCTGAAAACCCTGCTAGACGTGGCCGCTGATGAAATGCAGTCGAAGTTGAAGCTGGGCTATGACGTATGTAAGGGTTACGTCACGTGTCAGGAAGCGATCAAGAAATCTCTCGATCAGATCTTCCCAGATGTTGACAGACAGGAGATGTTCACAGAGCACGTCAAGAAGCAAAGCACCATTATCATGCGACAACTAGGTAAGAGCATCATTATAATCTACATCATCATCATGTGTCAAGTTGATAGGAGCATCTTCATCATCTACATCATCATCATGCGTCAACTAGGTAAGAGCATTATTATAATGTACATCATTATCATGCGACAACTAGGTAAGAGCATCATTATAATCTACATCATCATCATGCGTCAAACCTTCATTATCTACATCATCATGATGGGACAACTAGGTAAGAGCATCATTATAATCTACATCATCATCATGCGTCAAATAGATAGGAGCACCTTCATCATCTACATCATCATTATGCGTCAAATGGATAAGAGAGCCTTCATCATCTACATCATCATCATCATCATCATGCGACATATAGATTCTCGAGCTTCAGCATCCCTCCGCGAGAGGAATTAACGCCTCTGAAGAAATTCTTCATTAAAAATTCACTTAATCTTTTACAGAACTAGTCGATACTACATAGTTCTCTATCGTATGATTTGTATGAAGTTGTGTAACGAATTAATAAAAACAATGTATAAAACAATTAATGGAACAAAAAATTACAAAATTAAAGTAAATTTAGCAAACTTAAAATATATGTAATACCAAAAATTATGAGAGCGCAGTACAAAGTTTCATGTTTTGTGTTTGGCGTACAGCGACGATACAGAAGCTCTACCCAGGCATCGTGGCCTCAGTGAAGACCCAGCACGCCGGCAGGCGAGTGCTGACTGACCTCTCAGAGAAACTGACTGCTTTGAGGAAGGAGGGAATGCTCGATGACGTGGAGTCAGAACTGCTGGAGGCGGTGCGTCGTCTCTTTAATGTTACCAGACTTAAATACAACTTTCTTTATCCGTTACGTGAAAACTGGAAATAGATCTTAGTTTAATATGCTAAACTAGACAAGGGAAAATCATGTCAGCAGCAAAATTTGAGCTAAAGTCAGTTTAAACTGTTTTGAGAATTAAGGTGACTTTTATTTAGAATATATACATTAAGCATAGCGTCTCATAAAGGAACCCTGGATAGATATATTTGTATTTAACGAGAAAGGCAATTTGTAAGGCGTGATAGGACTAGATAGCCTAGTGATGAGACAACTACTGATCTCTGAAGCGCTTGAGTGTTAGTTAGTGATATAGTAAACTGTCATAATATGGTCATTGGACCTTCCGCTAATTCACACAACAATGGTGTTAAAAACATTAGCAAAAGAACGAAAACCAAGAGAGAACTAATAACATCGTTTCATTTATAAATAAGTACTGTAAGACAGTAGTAGCTGTTAAACATTTTCTTATATGAAGAATCTGTTTTACTGAATGTATTGTATGTAATACTATGCAGATTCTAGCGGAGCAGAGAAAGCAGTTATTACAGATACCGGCTGATTTAGAGTTGCCATCTCCTAAGAAAATTCTCAGTTTGCTGCCGTGGGTTCAATCAAATCCCGGATTTGTCGACCTGATTACGGTCTGTATTGTATTGCCATTAAGTGTATTGAGTAAACGTAGACTTTGGTATCCCTTATTTCATTTTTACAGTATTTTTGTATGTACTCAAGATAACTAAATTTATTCAATTAAAAAAAATACATAGTGAAGGATTTGAAGTTCTTGTTCTGAGACTCGCAAAATTAACAAGTGTATCATTGTAGATAATAAACTGGGTTATGGGTTTACATAAGACCCTTTCGTTATAATTCAATTCACTTCGCAATCAATAGTAGGAACAAGTGTCTTTATTTAGAGAGAGAGAGAGAGAGAGAGAGAGAGAGAAAGAAAGAAAGAAAGAAAGAAAGAAAGAAAGAGAGAGAGAGAAGACAGAAAAGTGAGAGAAAAAAGAAAGAAAGAAAGAGAGACAGAGGAAGAGAGAGAAAGAGAGCGAGCAATTTATCTGTATCGCGCTAGCGACGTGGCATAGACCAAATTTAAAATGCTTTAAAGAACGTGGCGATTAAGCAAAAGCTGCAGGGAATATGAGAATTCACATGAGACGTCATATTTCGCAATCTAAGGCACGCTTACCTGTAATGCAGGATGACTAAACGGTCTCTCGGGGTGCCCTTCTTATGATATTGAGGCAGAAGTTAAATTTTTCTGTAGGCTTGTGTAGTTTAGTTTTATATATATTTTATATCATATGTAGCTATAGCTACATATGATATAAAGTGATGTTCTCTTAACTCGAAATTTGAAGCGAATGCAGTACACGGTGAGAATGATTTACATAATAACTGATACATATATATGAAAGAAAATAATAAATACCTCATTATACTCTTGACTTTTGCTCAATATCGTGTGATACTACTTTGAATAATTGCCAGTAACTGTTGACTATTACTGTAATTAGCATTAATTGTACTCAGTGCATTCAGTATATGCCAGATTGGGGATCAGTAGATGTAGGATTTGTCAAGACTGAGAACAGAATGAATTTCTGTTAGATTTTTTTTACTTCTGAGAGAAAACAGTTAACGTTATTGCAGACGTAAAGTAAATTCTATCTCATCAATCAACCGCTACAGCGTAGATAACTTTACTCTGTCTCTCTTCCTAGAGTGCGTGCTGCCAAACGTGAAGTCCAAAATACCCTTCCGTACTTAGAGTCTTCTGAATATACCGCTAACTAGTAAGAACAAATATCAACCAATTAGCTAATCCGTACCAGATATTTGTCGCTCTGAAACTAAGCATGCATTTCTTTTGAAAAAATGGCTTCACAAACCACATCTCGTTGCTTACTAACCGATTATGTTGTTACACTATTTGTAATTAACAGATAACACGATCTTCTCTCTATTATAAATATTCTCGCATCAGTATGTGATATAGGATCAGTATGTGCGAGGTTCCAACACTGGACTCTCCCTTCACTGACATCGCTTTCGAGTGATGAAACTGACGTTAACACTAGCTTTACCAGCTTTTTACATCATCGAGTAGTCGTTCATTTTCATTTTGCAGCACCAACGATCACAACTCTTTACCGACTAATTTTCGAACTTGTTCTTCTCTTTCAACTTTTCCTGGCAAACTTAAATCATAAGTGTTCTTGCCCTAGATATATCAATTCTACGTATCCTGGCCGTTCTTTGATCACCAGACCGGATATGATGCTTTAATTTAAAACTTTATTTCTCTTCTCTCCACCAATGTCCTATGCAGATTGGTCTGGATGAATTGATCTGTAGTTATGCGTGCTTTGGGGACGTCCCTGACGTTATGAGGGACGAAACGAAGGATGAGGAAACGAACATTAAAACTTTATTATTATTATTATCATTATTATTATTATTATTATAATTAGTGATGTATGGACTTTGACTTGGACTTGAACTGGTCTTAAGTCCAGATTTTGAGGACTTGGACTTGAACCTCAAAGACTTGGACTTGAACCTCAAGGACTTGGACTTGAACCTCAAGGACTTGGACTTGGACTTTGACTTGGGTGATGAGGACTTGAACACATAGAAAATTTTATCAATTTATTAAAACGGTTAAACTACTGTATACATTGTCAGTGCAAACATTTGTTGATTTACTGAAAATATTTGGTCACACTGTAGTTCCTGTGTTGTTTTCTAAACACGTGTTTATTTTTAGAAATAAAATTTTTGAGGAACTGTAGGCAAAGACATGGGCGTAGCGAATGGGTGGATATGGGGGATTAATCCCCCATGGATTTTGGCAGAGACTATCTCAATCAAGATTTAAGTAGCTTAAATAAAATTATATCCAGCATTAATTTCAGAATTTAGTAGTCTTTGTATTTCTATATTATTTAGTGTCCCAAGCATGCCTCAAGATTAACAGTCTCAATAGGAATGCGTTTGAATGGAGTGAGGCAGGGGGGGGAGGCGTGGTGACTCACGTCATCCTGTATCAACTATATCGTCATTTATATCCACACTCTGCTCCTATATACAAAGCATTCATTCATCGTTCATTTCCGCCTTTGCCTATGACTCTATGTGTTCACAAGTAACATGAGAATGTACCCCTCTTCTCTCATGGCCCTCACCCAGGTCAACTCTTATTCTAAACATCTTTATCAGCAACACTGCAACACCTGTTGGATAGAGGCAGATGATAAGATGCCAGTAGGGCTAGTACGTAAGACACGCTCTGATAGTAACTGCAGCTGCAGCCTGCAGCACGGTCATTTGTTAGGCCTACTGTTCCACGAGTCATTAATAATAAGGTTTATGTTCACCTTCAGTCATTTTATTAGTGTGCAGACGTCGAGTGAAAAGAATTACGTCATGTCAGGGTAAGGGATACGTGTCTCCCAACTGACATACGATATTATTTTTTGTACAGTAAAATATCTCGGACCATGTTCAAAATTAGTCAGATCAAAAAGAATTATTTCAAGAATCTGAAATCAAGATTAGTGTTTATATCTATCCAATTAATAAAAAACCATTTGCTTTACATTTGAAAGGGAATTCAAATGTTTATATTTTAATTAAAACAAAATTATGCAACAAGTGTAATACAATAAACAAACAAGCAAACAGTGAACAATAGTAATTATAACAATAATAACGATAATAATTCATAATAATAATGATATTAATAAAACAAGTAATTAACTTCATTAAATGTTTACTAGAATTACTCTAAGCATTCTAACACTCTCATGTTTTCTAGAAAAAATCTAACAGAGATCATTTTCACACAGAGCACTGTCTTGTCAAAGGCACTGAAAAAATATAAATATATCCCTACACTAACTCGTCTAAGATTTACATTATATTCTCATAGACGTATTTCAAAAATACTATTACACTTCTCCTATTTACTTTATCCTCTGCAAGTACTTGTACAAAGAAATGCGAAGCACTGTTCTTGCTGTAACTAGTTATTACATTAGAAACACCAACAACCTCAGAACAGTCGTGACCTGCAAATCTATCACTACTCAAGTGTTTCCTAACACCCTTCCTTTAAGAGATTTTGGACTCAACTTTTTAACAAATCTCTATCCCACTAAAGCATTCGTCTAATCTTTAAGATATACTACAAAAACTAATACATAACCTAATCCCTAAATTTACAGAGTGCCTTTTACAATTCAGGTCTAGGCCCTGAAAACCAGCTATTTATTATTAACTAAATAGATTTAACATTATATTAAATTCCCGTTTCACATGTTAACTTAGTTTAAAATTAAGGTTTTAACTTTGGATGTTGCTTAAACATAAGCAGGGCTGCAAGTGACGGAACTTATTATTTCTGCATTCACCTGAATTGTACACAGGTACATGGAATGATACAGTGAGTAAAAGTAAGCCACAGAGACGTCCAGACGGCCACTGCTAGTAATATCAAGTAGTCATGTAAAGAGATATTAAGCGAAACAATAGAGAGAACTGCATAAGCTGAGAACAAAGTAAGCGAGTGCATGTAGAAAGTGAATGCCTTGTGAATATAACTATCGAGCATGTCAGCAATCAGCGACCGAAGTTGCAGTTGAGTTCCAAAGTACAATATACGTATGACAATAGTCAAAAATAAATTAGTTAAATAATACATGCTCATGATGCATCGATGTCAATCCAAATCCCAATCCCTGACACGTCGTATTGCATGTTTCAGGATTACCTTACTGCAGCCGCTTATTGTCTATGAGTGTAATTAAACAATAAAAGTCATTACTTCTAACATGCTATTTCGTATACAAATATTTATATTGTAGATAGGTATTAATAGAAGAACGAGCTACCAAGAACTCAACGTATCAGAAAAGGATGCAGAGGACTGCTTCGAGTTTTGGTTTAACAACAAGAATACATTTCCAAAACTTTATTCTGCTCCAATGCACGCCCTTGCTGTTCCAGCTGCAAGTGCAGCAGTGGAACGTGTATTCAGTCAGGGCGGACTAATTATGAATCCGCATAGATGCAAGTTATCTGATAGAACACTTTCATCACTTCTATTTCTTAAATGCAATGGAAGCATGCAGAAAGAACTTATTTCTTGACGCATAAAAGCATTACAAGATGTTTAACTATATAGTAAGTTAAGTAAATCATGTCAAACTTATTCATAAATAAATGTAGCTCTAACCATGATTTACTGATGGAATGTTAAAGTTCCTTTTGTTCGCCTTTATTTCATTTCGCGGACTTGTTGCTTTTGGAGATTAGTACCAGGTTAATTTCATATTTCTTTCTTAAATGATTTACAATTTAAATTACCGTTTATCGCTTAAAACTTCAGTAACAACTGCTAATTTTTTACAATTTTTCATATTATTTACATTTTACTTCCTAATGCAGGTTTATAATTATATGACTATAAATAAATCGGGACTTAGATTTGAGTCTCAAGGACTTGGACTTGGACTTGGACTTGAGCCTCAAGGACTTTGACTTGGACTTGGACTTGAGCCTCGAGGACTTGGACTACTTGGACTTGAACAAAAAGGACTTGTATGCAAGACTGATTATTATAAACTAGTGATATTTCGTACATTACAGTTATATTGAAATATCTATTTAACTATCTTTTATTGAAACGGAATGTCTTGAAAATGCACTAAATTTCTTGTCTATACAGCAATTAGCTGTGAATTTTAAATACGAAATTTATATCAAAACGGCGTCATTAGATGTTCGTCAACCTTCTTAATTCTTAATATACATCTGTAATGATAATTTTAATTTCCAATACTGAAAATTAGAAGACATTTTGAATCATTTGGTGTTACATCATTTACCTACAAATCTCAAATACCCTTTAAGTCTTTTACCAAATTGTAAGCTTTTTTAACAAATTTAGCAGTATCACGTGTCAAGAAGGTATCTTAGTTTGATACAGAGGCCCAATCGATAAGGTTTCCAACTATAGAGTAAGTTGTGCAGGTTTCAATGCTTATCAGCATCTGAAATACTGAAATATTTTTTGAGACATGAAACTATTGTTAATCTCGGCGTCAACATTTATCTTTTTATTTAATGCCCGAGCATTAATTTTCCGTCAATGCTTAGTGATAACATATGAAGCTTGTATCTAATAAGACATGTCTCAATCATTGACTGGATTGTTCATCAAATGTTTTGTTCACGTGATCAGATGAACTGCAGGACACTGTCGATGGCTGAGTCAGAGGTTCTCGAGGCTGACTCTGACCCTCTCGACGGCATCTACGTCGTTGTCACAGGTCTCATGAGGGTATGAAAACTCTTGAGGTAAAATATCACTGAGGATTTCATCTATCTTTACGTGTTCTCCACAGTTTCTCGATTAAAGGCGTGTCTCCTCAATTAGTCGAGTCAACTTTTAGTTGAAATCATTATGTTGAATTTAACAAATTCAATAATAATAATAATATATGAATACAAAATCGGTGTAAATTACATATGGCATTTATAGTACAAAACTGATAATTAACAATGCATTACTGAGTAAACCAGAAATACAAAATATTGATAAAATTGGTAATCAAATATTACTGAAATTTCAAGGATAGCAGATAGTTTGTAGAAATTACATTAACACTGAGAGTTCGTGTTATTATTTCGCCAGGTGGACAGGATATTTCCCGATACAGGGACGTCCATGAAGGCTGTGCACATCGTCGAATCAAAGAGCGACGGCCTGGGTTCTACCCAGGGCGACCAGTCTGCCTACTCTGACTACGTCACCAACGGTGAGATATTGGGCGAATATGCCTTCCTCACCGGTCGCTCAAACATCAAAACCATCGCCACCTGTGAAACGTCCGTCCAGGTCTGTAGTGTGCGCGTGCCTCTTGATCTGTATTTTTATGCTTAGTCTAGGACTCTTTAAGGTTTGGTTCCTTACCCAAAGATTTCTCTCAGAAATTACGGTGATTGGAATACCATGAGAGAGAATAAACGTGCATGACATTCTAGTTACTGGATAAAAAGTAATAAACAACAATAAAACGAAGCCTCTGGACTTGGTTTTATGGGTGCGGTTTCTTATACTGTCGCAGACATCGAGAAAATCAGTGATTTTATCTTTAGTCACAACCAGACATTGAGTTTATCAGTGGATCACTTCCAATGGAAGCTATTGTGCGTAGAAAATCGGTTTAATGATTCTGCATTCATATAAATGAGCCAAATTTTGAGGTCTTCTCCTTGTAGACACCCGAATTCCTTCTCTTCCTGATTTGATTAATCTCACTACCGAGCTCGATGGCTGCTTTAGAAGATTGAGCAGAGCAATTAAAGTATGTGTTCAATCCCGTTGGAATGCAGATCGGTACTTGGTATTCATGTTGTGGGTTCAGCAAATTTCTTAAGTTAGTAGCATTTGATGTTTTAAATTTTCTGCATAATCGGCATCAACTTTATCTGTTCAGTATGTGAATCTTCTGATGAACTGGTGAATTGATGTCTTATTTATTGAAAACCCGAGTGAGCTCAACATATCGCATAGAAGTATGGGCCTAATAAAATATTTGACAGAAGAGTAACACTGCAACTCAACTGGATAATTATTAAGTTGCTTATAATATAATTTTATACTTGACACAGGGTGAACAGGATGGTTTTCTCAGGGAATGACGCCCCTGCCCAGTAAATGTTAGTCAAAGCCGAGGAAGGTGTAGTGGGCCCACCTTATCATAAGCAGAATCCCCCAAGAACTTGTATATAATATCAAGAATGAGTAGCATATTGCTAGAGAATTTAAAGTTCCACTCGTATATAGACATGAAGAGAAAAACGGATGACAGAGAAGAGTGGAAGCGTTATATACCATGGACCTGCCAGTAGGCAGTGCACTGAGAGAGAGAGAAAGAGAGAGAGAGAGAGGCTTGACACTACTCCGTGATTTAAAGGTTGTTCAGGGTTAAAAATAAGTGAATTCAGTTGACAGGATTTGCATTTATGAATAGCTGTACCACATAGACTACGAGGTAATCCAAGCTGGTGTTGACCTCTCGACCTCTGAACCCAGCGTAGAGTATCAGCTGTGGACAACCTGCGCTCAGCACATAGCATACTCTCTGCTGCACAAACACCCGTACTATAGAGTGAGTGTACACACATGTATATACACATAGCATACTCTCTGTTGCACAAACATCCCTACTATAGAGTGAGTGTACACACGTGTTCATACACGTAGCATACTCTCTGCTACACAAACGCCCCTACTATAGAGTGAGTGTACACACGTGTCCATACACACAGCATATTCTCTGCTGCACAAACACCCGTACTATAGAGTGAGTGTACACCCATGTACATGTATATACACATAGCATACTCTCTGGTGGAAAAATATCGCTACTATAGAGTGAGTGTACACACGTGTACATACACATAGCATACTCTCTGCTGCACAAACATCCCTACTATAGAGTGAGTGTACACACAGGCTGTTACAGATCCTAGCATTTCGAATTCTTTTAATAGCTGAATGCTATACTTCTGATTTCGCCCTTCATACGTTAGCTACCAGTTGCAGCCAATAAGAACCTCCACGCCCTTACTCATTTTTAGATTTTTCTTTTATCTAAAATTAATTTCCTTTATTTTCCTTTTCCTTTTTGACTCCAATTCTTAATTTCGTCAATTAGACGAGTCTAGAGCCAAGTTAAGTTCAATTTCTAGTCTCAAAAGCATGTCTGTGACGATCGAAAATGAAAATTGACCTACATATACTACTGATCTGCTGTATGATAAACTACTGATATGTTACAGGATCAACCCTATTTTAAAAATCTATGCATTGTATACTTGCTACTTTCTCAAAGGCTCAAAAGAAATTAATAATGGAGCGACATTAAAATAGAACCCTGGACGCATTGATTCTAATTCCGAAACCTTTCATGCCAGTTCTTAAGAAAAATATAATAGACGTGTACGTAGTTGAATTGCCAAAAGATTTATCGTATCTCTTTGGAAACATTTATTTCAATAAAAGACAAATACCTTAGCAGTTCTGATACTGAAAGCTCTTACATAGGATGTATAAGTTACTACGTATATATGCATAAGTTTCCTGCCTCGAAGAAAGTGATTGATGGATCAAGCACTGGAGTTGAACCCTGCTCCTATCTGTGCACAGTCGGAACACGTACCGATACGTTATCGGCACTACTACGATCCACATAGTCAACTTTGTTGCATGTTCTAGTGTTATTATACTTTAGGAGCGTTACCACGATTTGTGTAATGCTTTTTATTGAACAGGTTTTGAAGGACGAGACTTTGAAAGCTCTCGTGAGGAATGGAACTCTACACTACTCTCGCTTCAGCAGTCTCATGAAGGTTGCTACAGTTTTCTAATCTCTCTCTGTCTCACACACTCTATTCCTCTCCGTATCTTTAGTATTCCGCAGATAACAAATGAATATCGCGGATTGCCTTCACACTAACTAATGAGTATTACTTTGAGTGTAATACCAAGTAGCATGTTCATGGTACATATTCATATTCAGATTCTGCTTTCACGCTCAAAATACACTACATAGCAAGTTATTCCCTTGACAATAGTCTGATCCTTATCCACACCTTATGTATGCCATGTGGCCTTGGAAACATAGGTGTTCTGGAGTGGTCTTCCGCCATGATAATTAGTTATTTCTTATTTGCCTCTTACAACACTTACTGTTAACGGTTTTTTGTATTCTTCATGTATTTTGCCTGCCACTTAAGTATTACTCAGTCTGTTATTGAGTATGTTGAGTCGCTGGACGCAGCAAGCATTGCAATTTTCACAGGAGTTAACTTAAGTCTATATATACATGTATGTCAATGTATACAATTTCAAGATTCTGCACGCAAAAATATACTACATACATACATGTAGGCTATATATAAAATATGCATAATGCTCTATGGAAGAAGTGGATCCTTATATAATCTATAATCTTATATAATAATTCCTAATCTCGATCTGCCTCTGCTTCTCCTTCGTTCCATTCTACCTTCTGTGACCTCCTGTAGTAGACTATCTCTCCTCAAACTATTTCCTATCCAGTTCTTTTTCCTACTTCTTAATGCATTTATCAACTGTCTATCTCTACCAACTCTCTCCAGGACTTCTTCATTTCTTCATTTGTAACTTTTGTGTCTAAAGGTTAATTATTAAAATTTACCTAATAGTTAAGTTATATAATTTATCTGCCGGCAGGTGAGTATCTTGCAGTGCAATTGCTACATTATACTGGATTATTTATTTAATTTACTCATTTCACCTAACATAAATACAAAATAGGATAAGTGCATGCCTTCAGTTTATCATGAATTCAAGTCAATAGAAAATTATAGTAATATAATGCTAACGTTTGAGTAAATTTATATCTTGTGAAGAAGTCTTCCTTTCAATTTTATCTTCTTTTTTGAAGTCTTCCTTTTAATTTTGACCCGCTGGCCTTGGATTTTGAACTTGAGCTGTTTCGATCTCTTTTTTTCTTGTGGTCTCTGTATACTCGGTTGTCGTCGTTTAGTGCTTTGGTGCCTGTTTTTGTAGATTCTGCAAGAGACGTCCCTGACATTGCCTTATGGCGAGGAACCGGACGTTAAATTCTCGGTGTCTGCGTAGGTCTTTTCTAAAGAATGACGTGCGGTTCATTGTTCATGAGCGTTGTATTGATCATAGGTAAAGAACGGTCTGGAGGGCCTGCAGGATTTCTCGCATAGACTTCAAGTAAGATCTGAGGTTGACCCGCCCACTGATGTCGTATTAGTGTATGGTATGAACAATCCATTAATTATTATTAATCAATCGATAAGGTATCTATTAGACAATCGATTAGATAATCGATTCGACAATCGGTAAATAAATCAATTCATGTTCGGAAACGGATCAGTAGGTGCAGGGTTCAGATCTAGTGCACTCTCCATCAATGACATGCTACCGAGCAGGAAACTGATGCTAAACTTAGACTAGCTTTAGAAAATTATTCAGAGACTCAGTAAGTCAATCAGTCAGCCGTTAAGCCATTTGGTCATTAACTTAAGTCAGATAATTATAAATGTTGTAAATAACCTAGCTAGTTGAGATTTTCAGTCATAGACTATCTCCATCCTCTTACATATTTCTAACCAAATACGAAATAAGCCACAGAGAATCAGAATAGAAAGATTTAGAATTGTTTAAACTATATCATATATTGATATTGTTGAAATAATATAATAATATAATCAAACATTCAATGAAATTTGATATAAGGTGATTTTTGGATTTTAACCGAGACTGAAAGTTAATAAATGGAACAACTCCAACAAAAGTTACAAACGTTTGACTAATTTTGGCTTAACTAACTTTTAGGAAATAATTTTGTGACGTACAAAAGCCACTTCAGTTAATTTAATAACTGTAAGATCATTTTCGGATTAAACAAATTGCAGCGCTTATCAAGAACCGTTACGTTTAATTAACGTCTTTAACTCTCAGTTGAACCTAAAGTACACACTGAAGGTAAAACCGTATAACCGTACAAGTAACTGCTTAGGCTCCGAAACTAAAATTTAAAATTCGTTTAGTTTTTGACAATCACTTTCCTTATCGCGAGCAATTTGTTTAATAATGTCACTACATCGGTTAAAGTTATAGATGGTCAACACGTATAAACGTATAGTGAATGTCTAACCAGTATGTTTACATGTATAAATAACTTTGTGTATTAAGCAGCATGTGAACCGGTACAGTATGTTAGTGCCGTCATGGCTTTTACTACCGTCCAGAGATATCGTTTAACTATCAGTATGCATGCACACATGTTTACAGAATTGTATATGAGGTGATGAATAATCAAATAAATAAGTAATGTAAAATCATGGACTATTATTTGACCAATCCAAAGTGGAATAGAATTCTAAGTGAGCTGTCGAGTATCCCGGAAATGATAAATGGATAATTGCCTGTAGATTTTTAGCAGTTCAAAAAGGAGGTATGAAAGGTTCCTACATAACGTGGTCATATTATATCATATACATGGTGAGCATTAAAAATACCGCCTAACAATTGCTTTAACTACAAATTTACTATAGCTTGATCAATTCTTAATATTTCAACTAGACATTTTCATCCTTTATAAGCGAGAAATATTCCCGTAAGCTCGCCAAATTTGATAGAAATATTTTGAATAGAACCGGAGTTATTCAAGTTTTACGACTAAAATTGATTTTTTGGAAACTTTGCTGTGATGAAGGTGTGGCTGAGACAGACCAAGCCTCATTCAAGCTGATGAGAGGACCCTGCATGGTACCTGCCTCTGTGGAATTCATTAATCTCATGGTAACTTTTGTGTTCTACCAGCCCTTAAAATATCTTAAACGACCCTCAGCTGCTATGTGATATTTAATTATATTTATAACATTTTGCAGCAAAAATTCAAAATGTAAAGCAGAATAATTATACTATGTTTTGTTTACTATAATGAGGATACTATTTCGGACTGCCGTTCCGACATTAAATCGAAACTGTTGGCATCATTTGTAATTTTTTGCGTGATTGAATGATTGACTAATTAATCATTGGTAATCTTAATTATTTAACTTGTTAATTGATGGATTGATAGATTCACTGAATAATTAACTGACTAGGCAGACTGACTGAGTAGTTGATGATTGATTGATTGATTGATTGATGTATTTATTGATGGATTGATTGATTGATTGATTGCCGGCAGTCACGTGAGACAGAGATGTACGCAGTGTACTTGGTTCCACGAGAGAATTCTCTCGACGCCTCATTTTACGGTACAGAGGACTCTGGATCTCTGCGACACCTACATGTAATTCTTCCTTCTCTCCTCTCTGCCCTTTGTTCATTGTCCATTAACTTCCTTTTCTTAGTAATAAATCAATGATAATTAACTCAAAGCTCCAGAACAAGTGTTAACTAGATGAGATGGTTTAGGCTATACTCGAGTCCATTGCATTCCTCGTGTGTGCTATTCTGGAGGCCGTGTGTTTAATTTTATATTTTGTATATTAATTATAACAAATTCTTCTCGTCGAACTAGTTATGCACGTTCGTGAAACCTCAATCGAATTTTGATATTGAACTTTGTTGATTTGATGATTTTATTGATTGATGATCCGATGAAGTAATTGACTGTTCAATTGATTGACTAACTGATTGATTGTTTGTTGAAATTTCAGGCTAACTAACCGTTTCTAGCAGATTTTTAACTATATAATTAATCGATTTATTGTTTGACTGATTAATTAATCGATGAAGCGATTGATTCAATGACTGATTAATTGATTAATTGATTGATTGATTGATTGATTGATTGACTGACTGATTGATTGATTGATTGATTGATTGCCTGATCACTATATTGATTTATTGATTTATTAGTTGGTTAGTTGATTTATTGATTCATTGGTGGATTAAGTGACGGATTGATTAATTGATTGATTGATTGATTGATTGATTGATTGATTGATTGATTGATTGATTGATTGATTGAGTGGTTAACAAGCTGGCTGATTAGTTGGTTGATTGATTGATTATTAATTAGTTTATTGATTATCTGATAGAGAAATACTATTTATTTTAGACCTATTTAATTTTATAGTTTTATTAATTTTTCTAAAGGTTTTTACACCACAAAGTGGATTATTTTGCTTGCATTTGCTTCCGCTATCTTGGAGAATTATTCATCTCAATAAGGCAATTTAAGGGTTTAAACTACGGCATTAATTTTACATAAGGATTTACATTTTTCTGTATATGTTAAGCATAACGATTTAGGTAACGTTCATGCTTCTGAAGCAAATGCCTATTTTTATGAATTGTATCGACGTGCTCGAGCTACCATCCCAAAGGATTTAGTTAATATATGGCTAAATAGCAGACAGACTTAGGTCTTAAGATATGGGAGTTACCGCATATTAAGCTTTGGAGTTGGATGATATTACTGAAAATGAGTGAGAGTTACACATGTTTCGGTATTTTTATTTTCATCGTGTTTTAGAGCGCCAATCGACTGATGAATGTGTCAGATACAATGGTCGCTGCGCCATCTGAGAAGAGAATTCGTACACCTCTTAAAACAATGTTCGATATAATGGGGCTAATTAAAAAGTTTGTAATTTATTTTCGTCTTTTTCTTGATTGGTAAATATATGTCTTTCTACGATCTTAATTAGTAGAATTTAATATTTCCATTTTTATTTTAGTCCAATTTTTTTATTTAGCTATGTTTGCATATTGATTAGGTGAATTGTATTTTGCGATTTGTGGAGATGTTCCTGAAATTATCATAGATTGAGTAAACGGGCATCATTTTTGAAGAAACGAACATTAAACCTCCATTTCTAATTATTGTTTTTAAATTAATTAATGAAACTTCAAAGTTAATTATTTTTTAAATTATTATTATAAAATAATTGTTGAAACACGTCACCCACACTCACTCACAGACACTTTATAGTCAACACAAGCAAAAGTTAGAGCTGCAGAGCGAGATGTCAACAACTGATCACTCGTCTTGTCTCCAACCTTTTCATCAGCATCCTCCGCCTCATCTCCCTCGTCTTGAGAAAGTACATCAGCCTTACCACTACTCTCGTAGAACCTGGTAAATCTCTCCAGTGATCTCGTAACACTGAAATCAATCACCTCATCGCTGTCCGTGAGGAAATACATAATGTAGGGTAAACATGCATTTTGACAATAGAAGGCTCTATTGGCGGTGAAGTCCATCTTAGCGATGATATCGATATTTGAACACAAAAACGAGACAGCTGCATGCAGTGGCCAAACCGTGGCGCATAAAATTTCTTACTCCCATATTTTATCGCCATCGGGTCAAAGTTCTTATAAACAATCATCTTCACTGCCTTATAGTACAAATCCTTTAGTAGCTCCTACCTTCAAATGTGACGTTGTTTTCATTATTAGTAATTTTAATGCTATTACTTCTATTAGTATTTTATCCCGGTGTAAAAATCCCTGAGATTGATAAAAACGGTTCTGGCAATACCTGCTGGATTCCTGCCCTGCCGTACCATGGCTTACTATTCTTAGTATTATCATCATTATTACTATAATTATTATCATCATCATGAACATCACCACCACCACTAACACTATCACCACCATCATCATCATCATCATCATCGTCATCATGACCATCAAAAAGCTAATGTTAGCGTCAATTTCCTCACTCGAAAGCGATATCATTGACGGGAGAACCCAAGATTTAAACCCGCACATACTGATCCGCGGTCGAATTTCTTACCGACATCGCCACTGGCTCCAACCAGTGGCGATGTCTCGGTGATGATTATGATCATCATCATCATCATCATAATCATCATCAACATCGTTGTTCTTCTACGCTGGACTCCGCTGCCGCTAAACAACGGTAACCATTTAAAATATGGAGGTAGAGATCAGATGATCGAGGCCTTGGAATCCCTGAACAGGGACTTAAACCGATTGTAACATTTATCTAACTATGCATTAAAGATGGAAATTTACAGTAAATAATAGAAGTATACTGTATAACGTCCTTTTTCTTATCACATGATGGATAAGAGAATCTTTGATCGTATATCTTCATATATCGTCATCAACTAATTATACACATGCTCTGCTCTTGCTCTCAGATACAAGGAGCAGCACGGAGACCTGGCGCATGACAAAGCAGCCGCCGCTCAGGCTGAGGCTCCAGATGATCAGCATTCAGCTGCACCAGCGGAAGAAGACGAGCATCCACACCCCGGCAAATCCAGCTCCAAGCTCGGCAAGAAACACAAACATGCGAAAGAGTCCACAACTGACTACCAGCTCACTCTGGTGGACTCGGAGACTGCGATCAACAAGGAGGAGACTAAGCACAAGAAAGGAAAGGGTCACAAGAAACAGTAAAATTCTGACACTTGTGACCAAACTTAAACTGTAGTGTTAGAGAGTGGAGTGTTATTTAAATTGTAAATAAATGAAATTATTTCATTTCTTTTTGTTTGAAAGTTATATTACGACAATTATTATTTACATTTTAATTAGTTTATAGACTAAACAATATGAAGTGATTTGAACTTCTTTTAAAAATATAGATATTTCTCCCCTTTCGTTTGTGTTCAAGAAACTTGAAGTTAAAACATCAACTAATATGAAGCTGCAAGTATATCGCTAGTTGAATACGAAGAATTCCTAATAGTAAAGAGTTTCGCTAGCCCATAAGCGAAATAAGGTCAATGAGAGGCTTTGCAAGTATTTATTTTCCTGATAAAAGGCATTACTATGGTAGATATGATACTGGTGAAGTGCAACTACAGTGAAGTAGGTTAAGCTGCGCGTCAATTGAACGAAATTAAGCAATGTCGAGTTCGGTTATTAAATGGTTGGGTGACCACCTTGGAAAACCGATTATTGACTGGTTTGAATGAAAAATCTCCTAGAGCCATTAGCGCAGGTTCAACGTATAAAACTCAGTACGTGCTCAGCCGAAATATGACATGAGTTTGTGGGCAAAATATAATCTAACAGTCGGCCTAATTCCATTAAAAAGAATCTCGGAAATCGTTTCAACAGCCACGATAAATGAACGATTGCGGCTTATGCAAAGAAGTCATAATTGTGGTAATTGTATAGCTGCATGTAGAACGACTCTGCGCTGGCTATAGTGAGATGAATGTCTCTTATTTGCACGCTTTGAGATCCTTCAAGTCGCTAAATAGATTGATATAGTTATGGTTCATTTGCATTTACTTCATTTCATTTATGTGTATGCCTACATAGACTATGAGTAATTCACTGATATAGGTAATCGTGTTTTTTAGCTCAGTGATTGTATTTAAATGTGCAGGACAAGCATATAAAAATATATCCTCAAGAAAATCTTATATAACAACAAGATTGAGTATTGCTAGATGATTTAAAGTTCCACTCATATGTAGACATGAAGGGTAAAACGGAAACAGAGAAAAGTAGATACGCTATATACCATGGACATACCAGTAGGTAGGCCTACTAGGCAGTGTACTGAGATCTATATATATATATATATATATATATATATATATATATATATATATATATATATATATATATATATACTATATATATACATAATATATATATATAAGTAACAACTACAACAGAGATGTAATATATATGTATATATATATACATGTATAATTGTATATATACATGTATATACATGTATCATGTATATATATATATATATATATATATATATATATATATATATATATACATATATAGCATATATATGTGTATATATATATATTTATATATATACTATATACATACTGTATATATATATATATATATATATAACTGAGGAAGGCAACGGGAAACCACCTCAGAAGCCATATTTATCCCAAGCTATAGGCTACATAAGGCATGGATAAGGCATAGAGTTTGTGAATGGATTAACTTGCTGATGTAAGGACTGCTCTTATGGAGCGAGAAAGCAGACTGTGAGTATGAATATGTACCTTTAACGTGCCACTTGGCAGTGCACTGAAGATATATATATATATATATATATATATATATATATATATATATATATATATATATATATATATATATATATATATATATACGTATATATATATATATACATAGTTTAACTAATAATGTAAAATAATTAAATAATTTTAAATATAATAATAATTTAATAAGTAATAAAAACACTAAATTATTATTATATTTTACCAATAAATACTTTGTAACTATATCTAAAGGTCACATTGGTAAATTTTGCGAGATTTAACCATAGCGGTAACCGTTTCTTTTAATAAATTGATGCTGTTGTAGGCAGTCTTCTGTTAACTTGTCGACTGTCGCGCATACAGATTTAAGCGAGACAGTGCAATTCTACTACATGTTTACAGTATCTATGCAGCCTTACGATCACAATGCTGTCTGACCCTCACAGCTCAGATCAATCATATGCTATCATCAAACGTTTTCGTAGTGAACTTTGGTTGAAGTTTCGAATGCTAGGCCGATCATGTGACCCAAAGCTAATTCTTTTGTCTATTTATTTATATTTTACTAGTTCAATCCAAGATATTTTCTCATATACTGTATAATGTCTCTCTGCAGTGCATTGCTAAGTGGTAGGTTCAATGTACATATTCATACTCAAAGTCTGTTTTCTCGCTCCATAAGAGCACTCCTTAGATCAACAAGTCAATCCCTTCACGAAGTCAATGCCTTATACATACCTAATGTAGCCAATAGCTTGGGAAAGTATGGCTTCTGAGGTGGTTTCCCGTTGCCTTCCTCAGTTAGATTGATTAATTACTATTTAATCCTGGAGGGAAATATTTCATGGTGAAGTGGGTCCTCTCTTGCATAGATGTGCCATACGATTAACTCTTAGCTTAGTCAAATAGTAAGTAGCATCATCATGATACTGTGAATGAAATGTTTAAAGTTTTACAACAGAGATGTAAAATAATAAAATTATCTAGATAAGTGTTTCAAGTATGTCTACAATTAGATAGTTAAGCCATGAGAAATAAATCAATTAGGCTATTCAATTTGAGCATGATCCACTCATATATGAACATGAAAGCGGCGACAAAGGAGAGTGGAGGCGTTATATACCACAGACCTCCCAGTAGCTACTGAACTGAGAGAGAGAGAGAGATAAAGAGCTTGCAATTAGGCTATTCAAATTTATCACGCTTGACCCATATTAAGACTTTAATAGGGCAAAGTCTCTTGATAAAAGGATACATTATAACTCACAAGTAGTAGACAAGTTGGCCTTTAAAATAGGACACCGTACACGACTCATGACTTACACAGCAGTTGCGTTATAAAAGACCGTCTAAGACCGTGAAAAAGAAGGTATACTGTCAGTATTGGGAAAATTCTCTAGACATTTTGTACGACCCATTGTATGTGAAACAGAGTTAATCTGATTGTTTAAAGCCTTGTCATTGTTTTTAGTTTATGCAAGGCCAATTATGCTGACAGCGTTTTGCAAAATCCCCAGTGGTGAAAGAAATATTGTTTTAAAACGAGATTCAATGGTAGGTTCAATGTACATATTCATACTCAAAGTCTGTTTTCTCGCTCCATAAGAGCACTCCTTAGATCAACAAGTCAATCCCTTCACGAAGTCAATGCCTTATACATACCCAATGTAGCCAATAGCTTGGGAAAGTATGGCTTCTGCAGTTGTGCAATCAAAAGGCAAATTTTGCTAATTAGAATAGCTATTAAAAGCAATGATTATCAATTAAATTAAAGTATAAATTAAATTAAATTGTAAATTAAAAATTCCAGAATAAATAATAAATTAAATAAATATGTTAAGGAATAATTATTCATGTTAAATATCGAATTTACTTCGCAATAATTGCTAATTAAAAAGCAAAAATCAATGAGAGAAAGGAGGATAACGAAAACTAAAAAGCAGCAACTAAGCAATAAAACTCTATAAATTACTAAAAATAAAACTCTACTTGTACATGCGTTGTGCCGTGCTATTAATTGGACTAACGAAAAACATTAATAAACATAAAATTGCTATTGGAAAACTTATATTAGAATCTTGAATTACCCCAAGTAACTGATTCTGTGGATAGTTAGCATTTCTGATTTACTTACGTTACTATTATTAATACCAGAATTGTCTTATGTATGACTCAAAAGGGCTTAACTCTTAATGCTTAAAAATAAATCTCAAAATAATTAAACTACGACCATTAGTGATTTCACGCTACTCTTCGAGCAACGATTTAAGAGCTTAAAGTATTGCACGTATCATTGTTACAGTAGTCTGGCCTTGCTACTGAGGAATAGAACACCCGCACTTGCAGAACATAAGGCAACTAACCAAGAACTGGGCAATAAGAAATACCTCAACGGTCAGGCTTTTCTCCCGAGATAAAGCCTACATTAAGGGGTGGAGAGAGCCTTTTTTCGAAGCAAAGGAAGACATCATTCTTTGAAAGATGAAGTGTTTCTTTGGAGAGCAGAATCATTGGATTAATTAATAGTTGTCAATAGACTCACGGCTCACATCTAAGACTCCAATCAGTTACATGTATAAGTGCTCAGTTTAGTCCAGTCAATGATGTAGAAAAAGGAATGAATTTTAAACTCGCCGCAACATTTTAGTAAAGCTGCGGCGTTATATCAATATCGATTTATTCTAAACTTTTGCGGTTTCTAGTAGTAGGCCTACATACTGTAGTTTGCCTAACTGAAGAGAATATGCTAGAAGCCTTCTCTCATGGTCACGCTTGAGTTAGCGGTAGACAAAACTTGCGTAGGCTCACGTGCGACACGCTCTAGGCTCTGTGGTGCTGGATATTCCATTAGATCCTGTACGACACAGTACGAGGCATGTAATCAGCTAGCGTGTAGGTGGCATGCGTGTTAATGTATTTTTGATGCTTAATTCGTTAGTGTATGTAGTTATATAACTAGGTATTCATAGTTGAAAATTGTGCTTATTTTGCTTATTTATTGTGCTTATTTATTTCTAGATCTATTTGCAGCGACTAGTTATAGGCCCGTTGCTCTGTCATGGCGCGGTTAGGTTTTCAGACAGCATTGCAAGCATGTCTTAATATGTAATATAAATATGTTAATATTTGTCTGCAGCTTCTTGTATACGTCTGTGTATAGTAAAGAGTAGTCAAAATTCTGAAGCACAAATTGATTAATTAGCTATTATAGCGATATGTTGATTCAAAATTGGCAACTAACTGTAACGATGAAACTAACTCTAAGCTAAGCGTTCCTGCTTGAAACCTAGTTTAATATGTTGCAACATGTGAAGTTTGATATAGTTGAAACAATAGGCCTATTAATTAGCGTTAGATTGTAGAAATTTGAGATTGAGCCCCATATTTAGAATGTAAACTTTGATACGCGTCAGAAAAATTACAGAGGTATTGGAATAATCCATAACTAGAAAAAAGAAAATATCTGCTCCCAGTTGTTGTGTTTTAGTTTGAACATTTGTTTGTTTTACACTGAAAATTTTATGCCTGTGATAATTGTGATGCCTCATAAAAATACATGTATTATGAATTTAAGCGTACATGTATATTAAGTGCTAACAATAGAAATAATACTGACATTTAGAATCTTTCAACATCTAAATATCAACTTTATGATATTCTTGTAGTAAATTTTTGACAGACTGTAGAATTAGGTAACTCTATTTAGAAGCTGCTACTGTTTGGAACTCTCTGCCTCATGATCTTCGCTCATTCCATTGACGTCCCTGACATTGCCTTGTGGCGAGGAACCTGACGTTCAATGATTATTGATTGATTGATTTTAAGTATCTTTAATTCTTTCAACGGTGTAACGTAAACTGCGAAAACTTTATTAGTGACAGTCTTATAGTTGTAGATTGTACAGTATGTAGGCCTACTTAAATAAACATGTTATGTAAAGATCTGATTAAGCCTATATGCGGTCTTAATGCTTAATGTTAGCAGCAGGAAAGTGTATGTAGAAATTACATGTCGAGGTTTGAAATCTCAATAGTTGGTCTATGAATGAGATTGACATTGTTCCTCTTATATAATAATGCCAGATATTTAAGGCGTAATGCAAAAAAATTAATTGGAGCGTTTTGAAAGAAAGAATATAAAATTGAAGCGTCACGATAAAGCATACAATTTTCACTAAAACAATAAAGGCAGTAAGGCTAGGAGATGCAGCCTAGTTTAACGTCTGTTTTCTCTTTTAAATAGGATGTCATTGATGTATGGAGCACTGGATACTGCAGAAGACAGTCCTGCTTTCATTGGAACCAGTGCTATTTTGCTTATCGGGCAATTTACTGTATTTTGCCTTCGAGATGGATTCCGGCTGCTAGACACTCCTTCCAATTGATAAAATTTATATCATAAGAGATTCTGAGTTAACGACTGCTGGAACGTAAAGTTAGTCACAAGTAAGCAATTGAAAATAAGCAAGAAATTGAAAATCTTTCTTCGTATAGAAAGGATTCAGCCGGAAAATGTCGGCAAAGATTCGAACCATTGGATCATGTGTATCGAACCACTAACTTCATCATCGAGCCAACTCATATCAAATCTCGGGCAAATTGAGTTAGTTTTGTACTTCAGTCTTTGCATTGTACTTCCTTCTGAACTATATTTTTGGCAATTTTGCTAATTTTATACTATCTCTCTTAGTGCACTGCCTACTGGCAGGTCCATGGTACATAAAGCCTCCACTCTTCTCTGTCTTCCGCCTTCCTCTTCATTTCCACATATAAGTGGGTCTTTAAAATCATCTAACATGCCTAATCTCGGCAATTATTTGTATTTTTTTTTAAACTCATAATTTAAATTTTATACTCATAATTTAAATATTTTGTTATTTTTTCAGAGAATTCACGTTGCAATTTCTGTTACAGTAGAGAGAGTTTGCATTAATCAAGAATGTGTCGTTTACTACGAGGCGGAGGTACTAAGGCAATTGTCATCGATGTACTTCTTGTTATCGGATTATTGGTAACGATACTGTACTTCTTAAAACGACAGGGAATCATTTCATCATCAGGTAGACTTGAGTTTAGATCTGGGAGTGAATTCGCAGGACTGCACGCTGATGCAGGACGACCCAGCAGCAGAACTCTGCCGCCAGGTGGTAGCCCGGCCCAGGTACCTGACCCTCCAGGGGCCGCCCAGGGCTCGTCGCCCGCTTCAGGTCAGGCAGAGGCTCAGAACCTCATCGAAGCAAGAATTAAACTGATCGCCGATCAGAGATCAGACAAGTGTAAAACAGAGAATTACAGTAATATAAAAGAGATGGTGAGCATAGTCATGGTGTTCTACGACTATCAGTTCTACAACCTCCGCACAACGATCAGCAGTATACTGAACGTGGACGCCAGTCGCATTGCGGAGATTATCATCGTAGACGACGGGTCCACTCTCAAGTACATCATCGACGACTGCGAGGCCTATGTAAAGTCTCTTAGAGGCGTCAGACTCATTCGCAATCAGAGTCAACGTGGACAGCTCAAGTCACGTCTGGCGGGCTACAAGGAGGCCAAGTCTGATATCGTAGTCTTCCTCGACGTCAACGTTGTTGTCAGCAGAGGTTGGTTAGAACCAATCATCGATCTGCTCATTCAGTATCCGAACATAGTAGCCATGCCACACTATGACCACATTCTCGATCCTGTCACGATGGACTACCGACACACTCCCATCAATCTTGTGGCCTCTTGGTCCTGGAACCTCGCCATCAGGATGCGCCTGTCTCCTGACCCTAGAATCCTTCAGGACACCCGCTTCATTACTTCTCCGGCTGTGTCCGGCAGTGCCTTCGCTGCACGCAAGGCATTCCTCGACAAACTGGGATCTCTGGATGAAGAAATGGAAGATGGAGGAGGAGAGTATCTTGATTTATCATTGAAGACTTGGTTCTGTAACGGATCTATAATGATAGCCACCTGTTCTCGCGTGGGTGTCACAAGCTTGCCTCATCCTCTTCCAGTTAGAACTCGTAGCAACAGGCGTCATCTCATTCAAACATACTTCGGTTCCTACGCCGATACTGCCTTTCGTATCAACACCCTCACCCCTGGTGCAGGCACCCGCCGATCCAGCTCTCCTATTGACTTGTCTAATTGTAGAAATATGCACTGGTATCTACAGAATATCAGGAACGAGACGAAGGCACCATCAGCAGAGGCCCTACACTTTGGAGTACTGCGCGTGCACAGCGGACGCTGTGTTCAGATTCATCCGGTGGACTCTCGGGTGGACCTCCACAACTGTCCGGACTCCGCCCACACCGAGCCACCCGTCGAGTACACGACGGCTCGACGCCTGAGGCTGACTGACGGGCGCTGCCTCACGACCACTCAAAGTACCTTCATCGTGGCCGAACAGTGTCGATCGAACGATACGAGGCAGGACTGGACGTATAAGGAGAACTTTGAGCTCATCAACGCTTGGTCCGGGTTCTGCGCCCGCCACGTCACTGACCCGGACAGCAACAGCACGTACTCCAGGCAGATAGCCATGGCTCAGAAGTGCACCGGCGAACCTTCCAAAAACGATATATTCAAACAGTGGTCGTTCCTGCCAATATAGATTCGTTTTCTAGGCTGCTAGATGTATGTTCAGTGTCATGTTTAGCTTCGTTTTGGTATGTTTTATTTGAGTTCGTTTATTTTGTATTGGTTTGTTTGATCTGTTTGTGTTCGTGTACTCATTTTTAAGTTTATGTTTTTGTGCATTGTTTAGATATCTAGGGCTACGTTCGTACTTTAAGCTTTGTTCTAATTGTTTTATCGTGGCTTTTGTTTAGATTTATTCATTTCACTTTTAATTTTGTGTGTTTATTATCAAATTTTAATCTGTGTGTTATTTATGTTTAATATTTTGTTCCGCGAACAGTGATTTATGCACATAGCAGCGAGCTGTCTTTGTTCTTAGGTATGGGTAGATTAGGCTTTGCGCTGAAATTGTGCAGATCTAATTTAATACGTGTATATGACAATTGAAATGTTTCTTCCTATGTACGAGCATGTATATGTCGTCTATTACAAGTGTATTGATATGAGAGAATTCCTTTTAGCTTTTGATCAGATCACACTTATAGTAGCCTAGATGTTTGAAACTTCTGCACTAAAGAGCTATGAAACAAAATTCATTAAGCGTCTGTTTCAAACTCACCGTAGCAAACGGTTTTTGGGTGCGCTATTGGCCTATTGCAGAATTATCCAACGTTCATTCCTAAACTACGAAATGAAGATGAAAAGCAGTTACAGCACTGAAGAAGTATGCTTATCACGCAAGGCCTGGATAAGTTTTTAACCCAAACAAGGTGCTTTTTTGTCAACCGCGATACCATTCGGACACAAACCCTTACTTTGGTGATCACTAACAGATGAATTTTAAATGGCCAAATTAAAATCTTTAACTTAAACCAACTGAGCTAATAATCCTTTCCCATTTATGACTAATATAACTGGAATTTGAATAATAATAATGCAATTGCCAAAAGGCAGTGAAAGGGACTATGATAAACTCTACAAGCTTCGATTCCTCATTGATATGCTCTACAAAGCTTTTAGAGTGTAAACGCTTAATTGCTAAAATAAATCCTAGTCAAATGATTAGGCAATGGTTGAGCTCAAGAGGAAAAGATTTAAGAATTAATTAGACAATATGCCAATGATGCCTGTCAAAGGAGGTTGTAAAATCAGGATGAGATGGGATACGGTTAGAGGTAACACTTACGAGTTTGATATTTATTCGAGAAGGAAGGACGATATAGAACTGAGGAATATGCGGGCAAAAGTAGTGAAGCAATTAACAAAGGGTATTGAAAATACTGGATTTCACGTGGACTTGATCATTTCTTTAGCTCAGTTCAATTTCTTAAGACCGCCATTATTAAGAAAACTACGCAACGGGTATAGTCATAGTAAACAGAAAGAAATTAATTACCAGTTCCATTTCAAACAAACAGGAACTAAGAGATTTCAAGCAAGTGGATCTAAATTAAAAACTCAATGTGCCAGAAATTTAATAGTACTTAAATATACAAGAAGATCGAATGGGTGGTGTATATAGATTCGACCAGAAGAAGGATGCTTACAGCTCAAGCAGTCGATCAAGAAGATGGTGGCAGAGACTGTTGTAGGCCTACTTAATGCATCCATACTCAGTGCACATATTCTATACAGTTCCTCTTGTTTCGAGGACTTGAGGATAACTTCACATCAAGAAGGAAAAGCATGCCTTTTTAGATCATTGCGAGTCGAAAGACTAATCACATGGCTGCAAAAGATTCTGTTTTTTCAAACGAGATGATATACTGTAGAGTCGTATAGGAAATATCGTCAATGCAGTACCAAGATAATAACAAGCTAGCTTTCTAAAATTGGATGTTCAGCTTTCAAAGTGCCATTATGCTTTAGGTCTATGCTTTATTTACTCCTTTGTACACTCCTTGCTTTGCACTCCATCATCAACTAGCCTACATATACAATCTTAGACTACTGTATTAGGTTTATACAGTAGTTTAAATAAATATAATTATGTAATTATGTAAGCTTATATAGCGATACAAATATTTTACAGATTGAATGAAACGGAGTTCAACAGAGAGAACAAACATGTGTACTGATCAACTGAACAATGATAAATCATTCATTGAATTTCATTCTATAAGCGCAGGGGCGTAGCTGGCTTTAATTTTCTGGGGGAGAGGTCCACACACAGGCCTACATGCACATAATCACAGAGACACACAACCAAGCACACACACACACAGCATAAATTCTGGCTGAAATTAGTGAGAAACCCAGTGGATTTTTGGAGCATCTTATGATGAATAATTATTTGGTTTTTGGAATTTGTCGTTTAAAGGTCTTTTCAAATACACATCATGAAATCAGTACAACAAGTAAAAAAATCATAATCATAACTCATCAGACTGAATAGGCCTAGTGAGAAATCAATACTCCTGAATTATAAAATAAATCAGCTCAGCTCTAGAGGGATAGAGGCCTGGTCGAGTGCAGTCTAATATCTATAATTAATATGATACTTTATAAAAGTTAAAAATAAAAATACCTATAGGGCTAAGCATTTAAAGTAGAGATTCATAAACTTAAAGACGTTTTAAATACGCATTAAAATTAAACGTTTGCAATTTACCCAAAATTTAATAATGACATAAACAATAAACTATACTTGAAATTAGGCCTATGTAGGCAACTTAAACTTTAAAAATCTATAGTTAAAACATGTCTAACTAATTTCTAACTTAAAATACTTACAAAATAGATTATGTAGGCAACTTAAACTTTAAAAATCTATAGTTAAAACATGTCTAACTAATTTCTAACTTAAAATACTTACAAAATAGATTTTTAAAATTATCAAATGAAACCTGTGGACCTGAGGAACTATAAATTTCAAACATGACTGGGTGAAGATGCTTTGTTTACTTATGTTTTCTTATGGAGAATGAATAATTCGATACAAATTTTTTTAACATGCTTTGGGTAGAGATGGCGAATAGGTCTGCGGCATAGCGTTCCTCATTGCAGGTATCGGTGGCGGAGATCCGAATGAGCTGAGGCTGTTTTAGTTTAGCCGAAGCGTAATGGAGGAGGTTTGTTAATTAATTAATTAACGACGATATGCCGCAGACCTCCCCGCCATCTCCACCAAAGTCATATTAAAAAATTATGTATATAATTATATTCATTCTCCATAAGAAAACAATTTTACAGTCCATGCATGATATAGGCTATTTCTTTAGAATTTTATAGCCTACTTCTTAACAAATTCCTTTGCTTTAATCAATTTATTAGTTATTTGCCGTTCCTCGTGATGAAAAAAAAAAAATTAGCCATGCAGCTGCTCGCACCGCAATAGGCGACTCAGGCGACTGGGCATGAACTGAGAAAGGCAACAGGAAACCATCTCAGAAGCCATAGGCTTATTATTTCTAAGCTGGGGGCTATAGATTATGATATGTATAAGGCATATATGGCCTTTTGTGAAGACATTAAACGTTTACAGTCGGGACGTAGACAGAGTTAACATATATGTCTAATGTTTGGATATGTTCTACAATTTGGGCTCCCATAACAGCATCTGTAAACACCTTGACAAATTTTTTACATCTTCTGTGAAAATTTTGATGTTTCAAAAATGGGAACGTTGGACTGTGCATAGGCAACGACGCGTTCAGTGATACAATGTTAATATAGCTTGAAATATTTGTACAAATTTCTCTAATTTATGAGTTGAGTAATAGAAAACATGAAACCTAAACATTCCTTACAAAAATCTTGATCAAATGAGTCGTATTCCCTACCTATATTAATACCCTACCTACCTACATTTAGTACAATATATACCAGTCTTATTCTCTAGCTACATCTAATCATTATATCTAATCATTCTTACAAAATATCCCAATAATAAAATAATAATATCAACACTATCATTTATTCTCTAATTACAGTCTGTAGTCATGATACCTTACAGTTGTGTAACGTACTACATGTCCAATAACAGTGCTACTGCTACGCAACTGGCTGATTATTATGGCCTGGTGTTGTACAGCCCAGAACAGAGTTCATGCAGGTGCTTCTTGCATTTCACACTCTGCAGGTGAGTATTGGTCATACAAAAAGTGTATATTCTCTGACTGGCGCTTTCCAAATGGTGGTTCACTCCATAATATCGGATATCGTTGGGTGTAGGAGCTGTTGGGCCACCAAGTCGTATGCGTGCCTGCTGTGACCTCAACAGTGCCATCGTCGCTGTTCTTCTAAACCGGATGTGAGTAAGTATGCTGTCAGGATGCAGATATTGGTAGAACCTGAAAGCAGTAACTACTGCCATGTTTAGACCGTTGCTAAACAGATTCCACCACCACTTCTTAGAACGGAGCCTTGGCCGATACGAAGCCAGCATCCTATCTAACACATCAACCCCATCCATTCCTTCTCTGTACTTTCTGATGAGATCAGACTGTACTTTCTGATGAGATCAAGCTTACTTTAGTTTCCTTCACACCCTTTACCCTCCTTTTCGCTGAATGTACTGGTGTAACGCCTAGATGGTTGCTGGAAACAGTGACTACAGAATTGTCGTTCCACCGTACGAAGAGTACCTGTCAATCAGATCTGTATTCAAAGTGGCATCGGTTGGTCTTCTTCATTTGAGGTATAGTAATCAAAGGACACTTGTTGCACCTGTTATTTTTCACAGTGCCACATGCCCTAAAACCCTTGTCACTGAGATCAGCCATAAGTTGATGACTTGTGAAGAAATTGTCGAAATGGACTACGTGACAATCTGGCTGGTCGACAACTTCCAACGATCCGAGCTTTATATACCCTGCAGACACACCCCTGTTATCAAGCAACCTCCCCCCCCCCCGTATTAAAGGTGGCTTTATGTGATTGAAGGATTATATCTAAATTCCTTCAAGTTATACAAAATTCTGTTATACAAGAATCTCAGCTAGATCACGGCTTCACTGGAGAAACCCAGTAATCTTAATTGGTCTTTTTGATTCGTCACTAGAGAATCCCACGGGACGGATTCTTTCATCTTTGCTTTATTCACGGCTTAATAACCACGGCAGTTAGGCGTTATTGTTAATTAAGTTAACAAACCGTCAAACAATTCAAGCCTCTCAAGAAGTCAACCAATTAAAATCGTCAACCCATCAAAGAGCCTGCTCAGTTTACAACCCTGAAGAATCCGTCCTTGTGTACAGCTATTATATATAATCACTCTACAATAAGTAATAATGTTTTTGATAAACCATTGCAATAAACCAACAATAAATAGATAATTGTAATTGCATGACAGGAGAAAGGGGTAAATAGGTATGTTATCCGTTTACGGATCAGGAATTTCGAGGTTCAAATCATAGACTCACCCGTCACAGACATGCTTTAGCAATCTGCTTAGCTGCAAAAAGTAGCAAAAGATATACCAGTAAATTGCTTATATTGCTTACACACAGTCCAACGTTCCCATTTTGGGAACATAACATGTTTTGAAGAATATCTTTTAAAGTTGACTATACATGTATATAATACCTTTTACTGCAGTATTTCATAAAGCACACATTTAGCCATAAAATAATGCACAAATTTTAATTTAACAAAAATTATTTAATATTAAATTAATTTTTATAAAATTAAAATAAAAAAATTAAAGAATGCGTCAAATTTTTTTCTGTAAACTTAAAAATTGGAACAAGCCCTTAATAAGTTATATATTTTTAGAACGTTTTATCCAATCTTAGTAGCCTTCCATCATGATTAGATAGTTATGCGTTAGAATAGTTGAGTAATATGCAATAACTTCCATGTTCCCAACATGGGAACGTTGGACTGTAAACGGTTAACTCGTTAATCGATGGAGTTCTCAAAGGAGCGAGAAAGCAGGATATATGTGAATTGAAACGTGTACCTTGGACCTGCCACTTAGCAGAGCATTAGAGAGAAAGAGAGAGAGAAAGAGAGAGAGAGAGAGAAAGAGAGAGAGAGAGAGAGAGAGAGAGAAAGATTCCTTGTCAATGAAGTTGCAAGTTGCAACCAAAGATATTTTAAAAAGTAGATATGGCATGACTGTTGTTTCAGCGATACCAGTTTTGTAACAAGAACGAATTGATTTCCAGCATGCTCCATTTAATCGTGAGGGTAAACAAAGCCCCACTGTCATATGTGTATTTAATAGCAATTTCTGTAAGTTCGGCTTTATTTCATGATATTCGGCCTCTGAACGGTTTAAGATGATGAATTTTTGCTCGTCTGGGTATACAAATTCCGAAAATCCGGAAACTAAAGAACGGGGAATATCATTTAAGTGATTTAAAATAAAATTTGTTTGCATTTTATATTATAAAAATATACTTCCAATTACAAGAATTCGTTTCAAATAATTTTTTGTCGTCACGATATTTTGGATAGATGTGACGATTAATGTGCTACTAAAGTGCTTCAGTATCGTTCAAAAGCTTTGTAAATGTTCAAAAACTTCATTATTTTATGCCTTTAAATAACGATCAGCTGATATTGTTTACCTCCGGCTAGCAAAATTAGTTATTGGCATCACTGCAATTCTTGAACTCAATGGTTACAATGGTTGAGATTGCCTTTGACACTTCTATCGCTTTTCTTTATTCTATGGTTGCAACCTTTATGTCACTGTTATGGCAAAGTTGCAACGCAGATGTCACGTAGAAAAGCGATTGAGTGGCAACTTGACGTTAGCAGTCAATGTTTACATTTATTTGACGCAACTGTTATTATTATTATTATGTTAGTTATTATGAAGAAGAAGTTTATGTATATGTATATATATATATATATATATATATATATATATATATATATATATATATATATTATCTTCATCATCATCACCATTCGTTAATTTCAGACATAAGGCCATACATTGTATGTTATACATTGTATGATACAAGGACAGAAACAAGAGAAAAAGAATTGCGTAGCCTAACATGTAAAGATACAAAACCTAAACAGAAAACAGTGATCAGCTTAGATAGAACCGTGACATGGAAGAAGTAAGAGACATTAATAATACTCTTCAGTAAATTTTACAAACTAAACCGAGAGTTATATAACACTGTATCAAATACCAGCAACCCAGTAGATAAATACATTTCAGTGACACTACTGTATTTTGGTAAGTTAAAAAATGATTTAACGCATTTTATATAGCAGGACTTCATATGACTAAGAGGAGCTACTTTAAAACCTTCCGCAGTTCTGTACCATAGAAACAAGAACAATAACTTCTAAATAATTTCAATTTAACAGAAATTGAGCGTAAGCCCAATTTTCTTTGAAGAGCATTGGTACGATATAAATTCCTTATCTCGCGATTAATGTGCGAGTCATCATGAAGATCATTCTGTATGATGTGACCAAGATACCTAAAGCTAGATACAATTGCAAGCTGATGACCAAGAACAAAGTTTCGAAAGTTAACACAAATAAAGTAACATTTGATAAGCAGATTAAATATCATACAAACGGTTTTTAGTGTTGCACATCATCTTGATTTCCCTAGTAGAAAACTCTAGCACATATATTAAATATTGCCGAGCACGCCAAGAAGGAGCTAACGTTAATGAATGTGTTCATCAAATAACAGACTATAGTATAGGCTGTTATTTTATGAACAGCTTATATCTGGTTTATGCCCTATACCAGACTGTGTTACTTTGAGTAACACTTTACGAATATAAAAGTAAACCTGAAAAGGGGACATGTATATATATATATATATATATATATATATATATATATATATATATATACAAAAATTGTATACACACATATATATAGATATATTATATACTTACATATTTTATTTATATATATATATATATGTATATATATATGTATGTATATATATATATATATATATATATATATATATATCATTCTATATATATATATATACAGTCATGGCCAAAAGTTTAGCACCGATTAGATAAATACACTAAACTTGCCATACATTAATCTGTAGCGCCAGACGTGCTAAAAGTAAAGCAACTACTGTTTATGTTTATTAAATGTCAATGTACTACATCCATATTTTCACTAGTCTCAGTATCTGGTGTGCCTTCCTTTGTTTGCAATGACTGCTTTAATCCGGTCAGGCATGGAATGCACAAGATTGCGACAGTACTCGGGTGTTATTTCGCTAGTCCACACTCGCTTAATTGCTTTAATAAGTTCTTGTTCAGATGACGGATTCATTGCTGCTACCTTCTGTTTCATGCAAACCCACAGTTTTTCAATAGGATTGAGATCTGAGCTGGACCCAGGCCAAGGTCCAAGGACCTCCACACCTTGTTCTGTGAGCCAGTTGGTAACAATGGCTGACGGATGGCAGGGCGCTCTATCATGCTGAAATATTGAACAGTTAAGCAATTCCATGTTTAACAATAGTTTATCTTGCAAAACTGATAGATATTTGTGTCCGTTGATCGAAGTATTTTTCGGCATAAACCATAGGCCACCTCTACCAGTTCCTGAGAAGCTCCACAGACCATTATTGTTGGTGCTTGCCGCACAGACGGTATCACATAGCGGGTGTTATACCGTTGATTTGCTGGACGCCGCACGTTTCTGATGTAGGATCTGAACTGCGAGAACGTTGATTCGTCCGAAAAGAGAGCTTTCGTCCAATTATCACACGTCCAGTGACGGTAGATTCTACAGAACCTCAGGCGATCCTTGATATTCTTGGCGGTCAGGCGAGGTTTCCTTGCTGGGCGTCGCGATGGTCGGTTGAATTCAGTTAGAAGACGTCTTCTCACAGTCCTGCCACTTACTGCTGATCGTGCTTGAGAAGCAATTTACGCTGATGACCAGGTTGAATGCGCTGTAGCAACACGTCGGACTTTTCTGTCAGTGCGAGGCGAGGTGATGCGCGGACGTCCAGACCTTCTGCGAGACTTATAGCACCTCAGTTCATTCATTCTCGCTATAGCTCGAGTCACTCTCGACTTGGCTATGTGTTAACGTCTAGCTACCTCACTATGAGACCTGTTCTGCTCATGCAGTACCACAATTTGTGCACGCTTTATAGGAGAAGTTTCTTTGGATTTTCCCATTGTGCTGATACAATTTCAAATCTATTACCTTATGAGTATAATATTGTATGCAAAATGTCAAAAACTAAGTTGTTTTGCTACTACAAGGGAATTCTAGTGATAATTCAATAAATGGCTTAACTCCTGTCCTATACTGTGAACTATTCAAGTCGATTTATCAAATGACCAGTAGGAGAGAGATACATACATAAGCTGGGCTGCCAAAAGAGGGCGTAAGTACCAAATAGTGAACCAGAGTTCAGTTACGTAACAGACAATAACTTCCTAACAACCAACAAGTTACTTGACGGTCACTGGTGAAGTCTACGGCTACGCTTGAACAGTCTCTGGCTGGACGTCTGCAAACTGGAATATTTACCTTGCCTGGTTCACAGAGGGTGTATCATGCCAGACACTAATCACTCAAGCAAATAATCATTGTATTAATCAAACAAGTGTATTTAGTAACAAGTGACAGCCCAGCATCTTGTTTCTAGTGATTGACCGATTTTCACTTGGGAAATATTGTTACTAAGGCACATTATACAAATTTTTAGTGAATAATGCTCATCGGTGCTAAACTTTTGGCCATGACTGTATATATATATATATATATATACAGTTTTATTTTATTTATATTGGGCTTTAATATCGAAAGAGAAAGCTAGCACTTTCGTATTCCAACTGAATTAAGTTACGAAATTACTTTCTTAGCTTATTTGCATACATGTAAACATACTTTGGCCTTATGTCCATGTCCATATTGAGGCTATAACCTGTATATTCGATGTCATGTTATTGACGATCAAAGACAGAATTTCAACGCTGTACTTATTAATCTGCAGTGAAAGAAAATGTCGACATGCTGCAGGCTTAGTCCAAAATTATACCACAGAAGTATTAAAGCTGGTAAAGCTAAGGTTAACGTCAGTTTCCTCACTCGAAAGCGATGTCAGTGATAGGTGAGCCCAGGATTTGAACCCGCACCTACTGATCCGCGGTTGAATATCTTACCGACTTCGCCACTGGTTCCAGCCAACATAAATTACTAGAATTTGTTATATGCCCACAGTTATTATGTAGATTGATGTCTATATAAATATTTGGTATAGTTTAAAAGTTTTAATTTCAGACTGTCAGACACACACTTTTGGACAATTGCTATTCTAGTGTTCATTATTTTTTCAATTTTGTTGTTTGTTGCACTATTGAAGAAATTGAGCTAGATCATGGTGTGAATTGAAAGGTCCTTAGAATTGTAAGTTAATTCATTAGAAAATGTCCCATCTTTTTCCTTCTTTATTAGTGGACTCCTTTAATTTACCAGTCATTATGATTGACAGTTATGTTCTCAATATAGAAAATCCTTAGATAAATTCTGAACTTTCAATTTTTGTATGATTTAAATATTATCTATAAATGTATATTTCATTTTGGTAATTCTAGGAACTGGCAGGTGGGGTTACCTGTATCAACACAATGCATTCCTATACTATATTTTTATTAATTGGCTTTTTGCCAATGTGCCTGTCATTACATCTGACTGGTAAATGGAACTGTAGCGAAACATTTTTTGTATTTCTGGGAAAGTTTGGCTTTCAGCAAACGAGTGTTCAGGAAAAGTCTAAATCACAAGGATATATCTATGGAAACATTACAGCATCAGAATCTCATTCCATCACAGAACAAGTGGCGTTTGTGGTTCTAGACAGCGAATATTTTGTAGATTTCTTTGCAGAGCGTGCGGCTCCAAACAGGACTTGTGAGCGAATGTTTCATAAGATTGATGGAATAGCGTGGGATGCCAGGTGCAATGTTCGTGGTACACAGGATTTTATTCGTAAGATACCGTGTTCCACGGGTAGACTCTGTGCTGAGGAGGACAATCCGTCGGCTGTTATACCAGGGTACCAGTTCACTTATAGGGTGCAAGACACCAAACAACCCAGGTGAGTCGTAATTATATTTTAAAAATTGACTAATTAATGGGTAAATTTTGCATAGATCTAAATTAAATCAATTTGGCATTTTACTGAATTTATATGATTGTGCAATTAATTTCCTAGAACCAATTCGTTTTGAAGTAGTAGTAATGTTGCCTTATAGTAATGTGCAGGGTGTCCAGTTGTACACTGATTACATATACCAGCACACAACATTTAAAGGCTGCCGCCATAGCTAGATTCTGAACTTTGACATTTCAGTCTCTAGTCTCAAGCTATAGTCCCATCGTGTCTCCACTAAACATTGTCTTCATGTAGCGTGAAATTACTTGAAATTCAGAGACTCCCAAGATAAGTAGCTCTTATTTTCATTTACGGAATAATGGACAATGGTAACTGATTTAGATAAGACTTTTCTATTTCGAGCAGCATAATATCAACAAAAGTTTCAATTTTATCTATTATGTAATTGACCGTTATGCCATATGTAATTTGATATGTTGTTTCTGTGCTGTAACACTTTCTGTGGTTATCAGACACTATAATTATTTATTCAGATCTTTATTCATATATTTATTATTTCTTCAAAACGTGTTTTCTAATCATATGGGGTGAATCAATTTGTAGTGATATGTGATGTGGATATTGACATTATCTGTGCATGAGAGAATAGACATTAAACCTGTAATGTTGCTGTTATTGTTTTTATTTTTATTAAATATCACTATTATTTTATTGATACTATAATAATTATAATACAGATAGTGTATAGATGCATATGAAAATGTGTGCGATATTTTGAGTATTGTTTATGATTTATTATATTATTATTCTCGACAAGCACAATAACATCAATTCATCAATTGATAAGCATTGAAACCATAACATCAAATTAGCAAATATAGCATCTGTAACATCAATTACTAAATACAGTATTCATAGCTTAAATTAACAAGTAGACCTATATAGCAACCAATATTAATTGTTTTAGGTTCTGGTATGTTAGTATGGTGTCGTGTATACATAACTCTTCATGCCACTGGGTTCGTCATCACTTCTCAGGGTCAACAGTCCAATCGTGCTCTGTCGACTATGATGTCTGGTTTGTAAACGGTGATCCGGCTCAACACGGTGAAAATCCATTTGAGCACCAGTTCTCGTTTGAGCTTCATGACATCTTTGAGCTCTATCTCGCGTTCTTTGTGCTCTACACGTTTTTGTTGCCGGTTCAATTCTACGCTCTGTCTGTGCAGAGACACGCTCTGCCGTTGCTCATGACTGTCTGCATGGGTCTAGAGTATGGCGGCGTCGTCTTCAATTTCATCCATGTCGTCAAGTTTGCTTCTGATGGAGTGGGAGTGAACTCTATGAAAGTTTTAGGTACGTCCTATAAAGTACCTTTGCTAAATATTTACAAAAATATTCAATTAATTAATTCGATACTCATCATCATCATCATCTTCCCTTAAATCCCAGTTTAACCAGGGTCAGGATACAAATAGACTTTCTTTTATCCGTTCTTTTATGTTTTGCGGCAATATCTGGAGCCTAGGCGCTCACCAACCGAATGCCCTTTCTGACGTTGGTATGGATCTTAGTGCTTTAGTCGCCTTCTACGACACGTGCAGTCACCGGTTGGTCAAATTCTTCAAACGACCCGAACACAACACGGGGAAATTAATTAATTCGATACAAACTACATAACTTTAAATATTCGCATGTCAAGTAAATGTTGTAAGTATCAAATTGTCTATTGCAAATACTGATTTTAGGATATTGTGCCCTTGTGATTTTAATGATATAGATACCTTTGTAGATGTGAGAAGTTTTTGATATTCATGCATTAGATGTCTCCGTAGTAGATAAGGTAGTGTAGAATATGTTTGTTTATTTATGAACATCAAAGAATGGCTGAAGTGTTTGTCATAATTAAAAATTCCCATCTTCATGTAAATGTATTTCTTAAAGACCTGCACTGGCTACATATCTGTAAACTTGTGATATATTAAGGGGCCTATCTGATTTATAAGGTAAAAAACTCTGCTGAAGATGTTAGAAATAAGGAAGTCCTGGAGAGAGAGTTGGTACAGATTGACAGTAGATAGATGCATTAAAAGAGATTAAAAGAAGAAAGAGAAGAGCTGTATAGGAAACATTCTAAGGGGGACAATTTAGAAAACGAGATCATTGCCTTCTATGAACTCGTTTACTAAATTTTCCCCTAGAATGGAAGAATGGAAGGAAAGAGAAGCAGAAGCAGACTGAGATTAGGAATGTTGATGATTTGAAGATCCACTCGTATGTGGACATGATTAGGAGACAGAGAAGAGTGGATTGCTTTAATAATATTCCATGGACTTACGAGTAGGCGTGTGTTGCGAGAAACTCTCTTAAGCATTTGTGCCTTGCAGATCTTATCCTATCAGCCCTCCCGCTGTCTCCAGTGGTTCCAGCCTCCTGTCTGTCTAGTATTCGTTCTTCAGTTGATAGGCAGTCATTCTGTTTTATTGCCTGTGCACTGTGGAATTCGACCATGTACATGTAAATATTGTGCTGTATACGTATGGTCTGTTGTTTATGCGTCTTATATGTGTTGACACTATTGATCCTGTACATGTAAATTGCAATTATGTGTGTTTTTGATGAAAAATTTACTTCGCTTGTAATTTGAAATACTAACTTAGTTTGTTCAAAAAATATTAGGCTACAGTGGATGATAGACCAGATGTCTCACTGTAAGTTTTCTACAAATGATGTCATAAATGTGATATACCATGATTCAGCTATGATGATTCATTGACGCGGTCTCCCACTATACACCTATGCTGCAGGTGATTTCATAGATATGATGTCTCGCAGTATATCTATTCCGTATACTGTCATTTTATAGATGTGATGTCTCACTGTACGCCTGTCAATCAGGAGATTTCGTAGGCTTGTGGCCTCTATGTATATCTGTGTTACAGGTAAGTCCAGAGACATCATGATGTCTCAGTGTATTTCTATAGAGGCTATATAGGTTGTTTCATTGACTTGGTGTCTCTCAGAAGGGCTGTGCTTCAGGTCATTTCATAGACTTGGTGTCTCACTCTATGTCTGTGTTTCAGGTGATTTCATAGACATGGTGTCTCAGTGTATGTTCATGCTGCTTCTGCTGCTGATAGTTAAGGGATGGACAGTGACTCGAATGCACCTGAGCTGCTTCACTAAGATCGTTCTTTTCACTGTGTGGATTGCTTATTCTGCAGCGAGCACAGCCCTTTTTATCTGGAATCAAGTTAGTCCTGCATTTTGATCTGCATCGTTCATTTTATCTATCTCTTTGACTCTCTTTCTCTATTCTCCTCCCCTCGCTCCCTCTTTCTCCTCTCTCTCTCCTCTCTCTCTCGTTATAATATAAATTTTGCTGAGCACTGTGTTATTTTGCAATATCTAAAAGTTATTTTGTGTTTTTTCTATCTCTTGTTTTGTCTTGCACCTTTCCAGGGATGATTTTAAGACGACAGATTATTTTCTCTTTTCTTTGTCGTGTGGTATAGTTTTGAACAATAAAAATTAAGATACTTATTGAAACATTATTGCCATTAGATATAGATTGATTTACGTGTAAAGTTTATGGCTAAAAAAGAGTTGTGTTCAATAGCAGTGCTGCTACTGATTTCTCCATATGTCAATTTCAACATTTAATGTATATTTTATAGTAAATAGTCCATGCAATTGAGGCGTTATTGTTAAAACAGTCTTAGTAATATTATTAATATTAGGTTCCTCTTAGCCTTTATCGCTATATGGATTGTGTCATTCAATGAACGATGGAATGCTGTGTAGGTGGAAGTTGATAGGATTTCGGACCTGGACGAGTGGCAGACCTGGCCTGGCTGGATTATCCTCGGGTTTCGACTGCTCATCATGCTGTGGTTCCTGTGGGAGCTGCGAGGCACATTCCTTGTGGAGAGCGCCCTAGACAAGACAACGTTCTACCTGCACTTTGGTGCAGGCTTCCTCGTGTGGTTTGTTTATCTGCCCATTGTGTCTGTGGTGTGCATGCAGATATCTGCACTCTGGCGCTACAAGACTATACTCAGTGAGTATCTTCATCAGTCATCATTATTATTTCATGATTATTTCATCTTGGCTTAATGTCTTTTCTTTATGATGTCACAGATTTACTCACAAAAATATTTAGCTCGGCACACTTTGTTCATTTGAGACAGAATTGGAATGTGTATTACAAGCAATAGAGGCCAATTATGATGCTTAAGTTACTCATGCAGTGTTAAGTATCAGCGCAATAGATCAAATTTATATTTCTTGAGGAGATAGACTGGGTATAAGGTTACTTTACTTCTAAGGTTAAGATCCTTGCCGCTAAAGTTACAGTATAAACAGTTACTAAGTTACAGGATAAACAGTTTCAGAATCATGGCTAAAATCCAGGACTAATTCAATTCAATTTAATAGGAACACCAAAAGGGTCAATCAACCCTATAGAGTTCACATACGCAACACACAAACAAGCAAATGTAACCAGAAAAATACAAACTAATTGTGAACTATGGCGTGCTTAAAGAAATATAAGAAAAATAATGACAATAGGTGAACTTGTGCATACAAAATAGGCAGGGATATAATTCTAAATTTAGAGTATAACATAAAATAATAAAAATAGTAAAAGAAGAAGAAGACTAGAGGAGCTATCTAGTAAGTATTTACAGAGATTATTATTAAACGAATTAAAGGTCTTAGAAGAGCATACACTATATGGTAAGGATAGCCAGATCATTAAGTTTTGTCAGGGACAAGATGACGGCTAAGTGAGTATACAGAGATTGAAGAGAAATCTAAAATCCAACTCAAGAGAGTCAGAATATAGACCTATGAATGAAAGAGATGTGTTATTTAGCTGGGCCAGGAAAGTACCAATATACTTACAAGATCAAAGATCTTGAGGCAGAGAATTCCATAATATTCATTTCTTTATTCGTCATAAACAGACAGGATCAAGATACATCACTCCTACATATACATGTATACACACATACATACACATACAATCATAGAACAATGAAAATGCATTATAAGAAAATTAAATAGAGTTCCTACGAATTTCAGCATTAGCATTAAACGCTTTAAATACCAAAATCTACCTTAAGGTACTCTATTGTCCAGAACCATCGAACAATTTATAGGCAATCTAAAACAATCACACAGTTTATCTAGTTCCCTCGGTACATGTCTAGTTACAGAGTGCTTTAAAATTGTATTTCTACTGACTCTATTTAGGCTGTTTCTAAAGAATTAGACAGAAGTTTAACTCCAATATGCTTAAAATCCATCTTACCAAACCCTTTCATGATTGGTTAAACGGATTCCAATTTATGAAATGGCTTTCAATAAACACTGTTCCAGACAGCATTTAAATCATGAATTTGATCGTTTCTAAGTGAAATACGAACAGTGGCATAGGTTAAACTGAGCAAGCAATAGGACTTTTAAAGGTGCAATCTTGTCAGCTCAGTTAAATTAGCTGATTTACTCAATATATTACTGCAATTTGAGTAAAATATTCTAATAGTCAAATTGGATTTTTACCTGCTGTAAAAGTAATACCTAAGTATTTAAAACATTTTACCCATTTCAACCGTTTTTCATCAGAGACATTGGAGAAATTTCACAACCGGATCCAAACCCAATTGCAGCACACAGATTTATCTATATTGAATTCAAAGAGTAATTTATCAGACGAAATTGAACATTGATCTAGCATCTTTTGTAAACTGTGCAGCGTTGGTAAGATAAGAAGCAAATCATCAGCGTATTAGATCATACCAAAAAATTGTGCACCAATGGTACAACCAACATTGAGAGATTTTAAATCATTACTGCAAGGATCAATAAAGATATCAAATAAAGCCGGCGATAGAGGGCTACCTTGTCTCACCCACTTTTAACTGAAGCATTATGAGAATAGGATCCATTCCAACGAACACAGAAATTTAACTTAGAATACAAGTCTTGTAGCACAATTATAATCCATAAGGGAATGATCTTCAATATAAGACTAGTAAATAATTTAAAGTGGTTAACTTAAAGCGAATGCCTTCTTTGGGTCAAGTGTAGCCAGATACATTCTGTTATCATTGTCTTTATGATATTTAATGACTTCAGTCATCATAAAAATTGCATGATTACAACCTGAGTTTACCTTGAAACCAAATTGGAGGTTACTACTAAGAAGAAAATCCTCACATATATCAAGAATGACTAGCTAAAACAGTTTAGAAATGAACCCATATTAATGGCTTATGAGATCTATTTTGAGCACGTAACAAATGAGAACATGAGAGAAATACTAAGCAACATATAATCAGTAAAATCATCGATAAAAGAATGAATGGGCTGGTTATGTGCAATGGATTGATATAAAATCAGAATTCCATAAGATTTTTAATTACAAAACAAATGGCAAAAGAAAAGTGGAAAGACGTAAAAGAAGATTGAGTCTGCCTTGAAGGTGACTTGAAACCTGCCTGAATTTGCATTTATGGTAGAATAGAAGGAAGAAAGAAATGAACTTCTAGAAAATGGCGATGAATAGAATCTTGTCATAGGACATAATAGAGAAACATTGTAACATTTATAGTATATATAAAAATAAATCTTATATATATATATATATATATATATATATATATATATATATATATATATATATATATATATATATATATATATATCTTCTCTCTTCAGTGCACTGCCAAGTGGCAGGTTCAAGGTAGATATTCATACTCAAAGTCTGCTTTCTCACTCCGTTAGAGCACTCCTTAGATCAACAAGTTAATCCCTTCACAAAGTCTATGCCTTATCCGTACCTTATGCAGCCTATAGCTTGGGAAAGATATGGCTTCCTGTTGCCTTCCTCAGTTAGGTGGATTAATTAACATTTAATCCTGGGGGAAAATATTTCATGGTGAGGTGGGTCCCCTCTTGCCATTCTCAGCTCCTGCCTTTAGTCGCCACTTACGTACACGTGACAGATTGTTTGCGGTTGCCCTATTCTGCAATGGTCCAACCACACCCGAGCACAACACGGGGCATATAACATACATATATATATATATATATATATATATTGATGTAGGTGTTACGCTGGCGGCAGACTTTCTGTCTCTCTGTGTGATGGTTCATCTGCTGTGGCCGACCAGAAGTTATCTCTACTTTAATCTCAAGCAGCTCGGAGCTCCTAACGGCTTCAGTCGTGTTCAAGGTGTGCTCAACTAATATTCATTTCATGTCATAAACAATCACATTTAATTAACAAGCACAATTTAATTAATAAACAATTTCATCTAATTAACATACATATTTTAATTCATAAATAATCACATTTAACAATAACATTTCACATTTAATCATTTACACGGTTGGTCTATTCTTCAAGCAACCCGGACACAGCACAGGGAAGAGTCACATTTAATTAACAAGCACATTTTAATTTATAAACAATTTCATCTAATTAGCGAACACATTTTAATTCATAAATAATCATATTTAACAATAATTTCGCATTTAATTAGTTTTAATGCAGGTGTCAGTTGACTGATGGGTTCTTCTCTTCTTTTAATAGCTTGGTGATTTGCTTATTCAACAAAAGAAGACTTTAGATATTGTATACAGTGAAGTTTTAACGTCAGTTCCTCACCTGAAGCTGATGACAAGGACGACTCAAACAGATCACACATTTTCTAACCTGAATACTTGTAAATGCTTAGACTGAAAGAATGTGAGATCTTAATTTGTTTTTTCTGAACACTTGTAAATGCTTAGACTGAAAAGAATGTGAGATCTTAATTTGTCGTTTTTATTAATAAGATTCGATTAAAATTAGGTAAAATGCATCACCTGTAATCTACTTTGCTAGTTAATCTCTCTAAATTTATTTATATTAGTTACAATTAATTTCATTCGTCGGTTAATTTTATCTAATTACATCTCTGGGAACCGGTATCACTCCTGTACTTCTTTCATGTGGCTGTTTTTAATTTACTTATTTGTAAATTACTTACTGATTCACGAACAGCTGCTAATTGTTTTAACTTTAACCAACGTCAGAGGGGGTATTCAGTTAGTGAGCGCCTAGGCTCTAGATATTTGCTACTAAATTTTCTAAAATGAATGGAAGAAAAGTTTATTCGACCCAAGTTAAATTGCGAATGACTATGATGACATATTTCACTGTATTTTCAACTCTATTGATTGTATGTTTATTATATTCTAGGGTAGTTATTTAGCCATGGTTTCCACGCTTTTGATTGCTATGTTATATTCTGTGGACTGTTTTTCTCTATAGCTTCAACGCTGTTGGATTCAACGGACGAGTCAACGGACGAGTTTAACATAGACTCGGTGACTAGAGTGCGCCCAGCCTCTCCAAAGTTCTCAGTGGACCACATAGGTCTGAATGGTAGCACTGTGGATAGGCCTAGATCAACCAATCGCCACATCTCATGACATCTGTATGCTCATAGATACGTGTGTTACGTGTTAACTGCGTGCTTTACTGCGTGTTCGGCTGAGTATTGAATGCTTGTTTAAGTTTGTACAAAATTAGTTAGAATAGTTTATAAGAGTGTAACTGGATATGCAGTACTTAGCAAACTTGCCGACGCGTGTCTACAAGTGTATTAGCTGTGCATGTGTATCCATGTACGCTGTATACATAAGAATGACTCGATAGCGCAATGGTCAGAGTTGTAGATAACTCAATGGTTAGAGGTGTAGATAACGTCATGAAGTTTTAAAAGATAGACCTCGAGGTGAAATGAACTCTCCTGGGTTCGATTCCCGGCCGCGCTGATCTGAGAGTAAAATCTCGGACACTCACTGGACTGGCTACTTGGAAAATGGACAAAATTGCCTAACGGATTTAACATGTGATATCTTAAAAGTGATAAATATCAACGTAGTTGATCATTTCACTATAATGTGTGTTATTATTATTATTACATTTATGTGTAATAACAATATGCATGTATAACAGATGTGAAACCATTAATTATACAATTTAGTGTCTATGACGCTATGAGTACCATGTGTATGAACCTAGAACATGTTAGCATAGAACATGCATGTTCTATGCTAACTTCTTTTTTGTTCATTAAGCTATACACTTTACACAATGCACCTGTTTAATTATTATATATATATATATATATATATATATATATATATATATATATATATATATATATTTGATGCTATAAATCTTATCATCATGCTACCACTGATATTGTTGCAAATAATTCTATTGTAATTTTGTTATTATCAAGAACAATTATACTATTTCACTCACGTCAACTTGTTGCTTAGTATAAAATATAGACTTGTGTGTGAAATGCACCACTAGTTATCACAGTCAGCTAGGCGGTGTTGTAGTGCGGGGTGGAGGCTCATTACGTTGACTTGGTATCGGATCTTGTAATTCTAGAACGGTTGTACAGACGTTACTTAATTCTTTTCTAATTTTTTGTGTAATCCTGATAGGTTAGTAGTTCTCTAGGTTTCATCTGATGTGCGTTGTATATGTATTATATTGTGATGCCTAGGCTCTAGTGCAATGTTTCAATCCACAAGTCAGAGCCCGTCTGGCTCGATTTAGAACTCGTGTCTTCTTGCTTATTTTCAAGCATGCTATCAATTCGGCCACCAATCAGTACAACATTTGGTTAAAGGTGCTTTTGTTCGTGGCTATATTAAATATATTGCTGCGTTATTGGATTTCTATGGTGAATTCATAATTTCTATGGAATGGGTACCAGCAGAATAGATGGATGTAGTGCTTCTGCTAACGAGTTGTGTCCTGACTGTAATGGGTAAATGAAAGTCTTTTCATGCAGGTCGCTCAGATGATAACTGAAGAAGATCATCTGAGACCATTATCTTCTGATTGGCTCTACTGGCTTGCTCTGTAGTGAACACCTGTATTGCTGACAAGAGCCGGCACATGCTGTATGTAATGCTACGCTTCTCTACCCTCAGATATAGAAACTTCCCGTCCTTGTACTAAAAATTCTGTAGTTCATAGATAATATTAGATTGGTTTCTTTAGAATTTCTGTTAAAAGCCAACGCCGGCCTTTAAATCAGAGTCCTGTGGGACCGCTTGTTAGGGTAGGGCGAGCTCTAGAATTGAACCTAGCTCTCCTATTCATATGCTAGCGGCTCAGTCCGTACTCTTTCTTTATTTTAGTTTTTTGTAGTCTCTTACGGAACTACTAATCTAGTGCGCAGGTGCTTGGCAGACTTAATTCCGTGTCAGACAAGCTTTGCAGTTTATTTTTATGCACGTAAGTGATTTGTATCCATGTACGGCAGTCTTTAGTACTAACGTTATTTTACTTATGTGCAGTTAATATACAGTTCAGTGTTAAGATTCCGTCCAGGATGTAGCGATGCGTTACTGCGATAAACATTTTGATAGTGGAGGGTCTTTTATGTATTGGTGGAGTGTTTTCTGATTTCTTCATCCCTTCGACATTGCTATTTCTTTATTTGTCTATATTTATACTTTTTGTTATTGTTTTATATTTGTATATTTTGGATTATTGTTATATTTGTGACATCTTACTTTTAATCAGATGCTAAGATTCATTTTTGTTTAATTAAAAGTTAATGGATTGTGTATAGCTACGATAGCATATTAAGCCTAAACTTTGGTTTAGTTTGTTTATCTAATTGTCTATAAATCTGTGCTAAAATTCCTCTTTGTAGAGTTGTCGTCAACAGACTTTCATAACTCTCTATGTCTGGTACTGTGTTTGCTGCTACAGCAGTTGATAGGCACGTATAACACATTCTTGCAGAAGTGAGTGCTTTTATTTGTTTTGTGTTTTACCCTATAATACGTTTCATTGGAGTTTTGCTCTTGAGACGTTTGTTCCCATTTGTGTGCATTACTACACTGCTGCGTGTTAATATAACAGAAGGCTATAATAATCTTGAATTAGTCTTTGTGACGGTGGCTCGAATGTGCCAAGCTGTCTTAATAGGAAACGGCGAGCTTCTGACCTTGACGTTAAACGCGATAAACACTATTACGCTAAACTTATTGATGGTTCTTTGCTGTGTTTGCAGTACCAAATAATTCTAGGATTATTAATTCGTTCAAGGCTGTTGTTACGTGCACGGATCATTTTTGGACTCTTTAAGTTATCTTTGGTACAGATTTAAATGGAATACGTTTTAAAATAAGAAATTTTGATAGACAACTTGGGAATTAAACGTAACTCTTTTCAACAAGCTACTTTCAAAAATGACTATCACTCTTATTTACTGCTAAATTTTTCATATATTAACACTTTAAGCTATTGTTTGAGTTTTTACGTTGCTTTTGATGAATGCTCATCGAGTCATTGCAGATGCGCGCAGAGCCTCCCTAACTCATTACTCTTCGTGCTTAGAGAATTGTGAAAAATTAGACTTGTTAAGTAATCGATCCAGCATCAGTTTTCTTAAATTTGGACTGATTCTAATAGCTTTTCCATTATGCTATATTTATCACGATGTGAAAATTAATCAGTAATGAACTTTAGTTGACAGGCGGATGGGTTTGAGTGTTGTCGTGGACGCGCAGTTGTGCAGTGTGTCCCGATCACTAATATGTTAGTAAAAGTGATAGATACCATCGTGCGTATTAGTTTCGCTGCAGTGCTGCAGTATGTGATCTGTTTAGCTCTTTATAAGCTACTAGTGTTTCTGTCTCTTAGTCATTTAAAACTGATGCCAGTTCTGCTATAGATTAGAAGTATAGCTGATATTATGCTGGTGATGGTTGCTCTACTATACTGCATTCTGCTGTCAACACGTCTTGGAGATTTGATTTATTTGTGTTGTTTATTTATTTGTAAGAGAGTTTGGAGGTAAGAGCTGGATGTTAAGGTAGAGAACTAAACAAAAGAGAGAGATAGACCTCAACTGACGTGTGATGCGGTGATTAAGAAGAACATGAAAAATTGGGGATTGACGGATGACATGGTGTGGGACAGAGGGGATTGGAGAAGATCCATTCGTATTCCTAGTTAAATTGGGATTTAATGGAAGATGATGACGATGTTTGTTTACTTGTAATACCGCAAATATTTATTGTGTATACATGTAAAGTATGGAACTCCCTCCTAGAGACTAAATTATGGTTTCACAGTGTAAATGTGTACAATATACTAACTTAAATCTATGTTTAACGTCTGTTTCTTGCAGCAGGGATAGTGTCTGAGACAGCTCTGTCTTACTGACAGTAATACCAGTGCAACACTGTCTCGTCAATCTAACAAGTACAACGCAAACCATATGTTCTACATAACCAATTAGTTGTGAATCGACTTACAATTAATAAATCTTAAGTGCATATCCCATTTATTAAATCTATGTGGGCCTATAAAGTCCGTATATGCGTGTTACAAAGCTATTTTGATTAAAATTTACGTAATAGAAGTTGAACATGAATTTTTCTAGATTTAAGATTTGATGCTGCAATGAATAGTATAGCGTGATGGTGCATTGTATCACTCCGTCACGAGCACTTTATCTTCTTTCATAAGGTTTTCTACTGACTACAAGCTAAGTACAACTAACAACTCGTCGAACAGAGAGCTGATTGAAATACGTTTTAAGGCTAAGATGAGATAGGCTGCCCTCTTGAAAACTCTTACATGTATTCTTACAATAGGTTTCTAGATATCGTTACCTTCTCTCAGGTTGTCAGCAGTAAAGCCTTTAACAGTAATGATTTAACTAAAAGATTGACTGGAAGGAGCTTGTGATTAAGATTTGCGCTACATGATTTTTGGACAAAATTGATTAAAACCATCAACTGATTTATATAATATTAATATTTTTAAATTATTTGAAACTAGTTTGACTCAAGCATTACATGATGTATCAGTCTGCTTTATATCAAACCGAGCAAAGAATGAGACTGGTAATTGTTAATGTTGCAAAAATTCTTAGTCAAAATAGTATTAATTAATTTTAATATACTAATATTAAATAAAGCAGTGGATAGTTTTAATCAATTTTGTAAAAAAATATCAGTTATACCACTAGGCAATATACCTGTATCCAAATGTGGACAAACAATTGTTTTACGCAAGCTTAACAATCTATTGGCGTTACACTGCCCTGCCGATGGCTAGTTCAAATTACTAATTTATATTCTCAGTTTTTTAAACTAATTGATAAACACTCCGTTAACTAACAACTTTAATTATAACACTCGCATTTATTTCGCACAGATCTGTAAATATTTACACGAGAGTGTTTAACCCCTAACTTTTAATTTATGTAGGGAAAAATTAAGAAGTACGTCTATAATGCGGATAGTTTATCTTTGTTCACAGTTCCATGAGATTCAAATTCATTTAGGCTTTATACAATCTACACGAAATGATGTAAATGTTGTTAATTAATTATTAATTTATTGAATATTTAATTTTAGACATTAAATTTAATGCAGAAATAACAACTCTCTCTCCATTGCTCTGGCAAATGTACAGATTTGAAGTACGTGTTCTTATTCGCGCTTCTGCTTTCAGATTCCATAAGAGCATTTCATTGATCTACAAACAAGTTAATCCCTTGAAAACGCTATTGTGTATCCACACCTATATGTAGCCAATAGCTTTAAAAAATTGGACTCTTGTGGAGGTCTTCCTTTGCCATTCACAGTTCCGGCTCAGTTGCCTAATACTGCACATAGGCCTATAGTTTAAGGTAGATCTAATTTTCATTGACCCGGACAAAACACGGGTAAATGCAACTTCACGCTTAGAAAATATTTAACTTTTAGATTGTTTTTAATCTCCGTTCTCGTATTGTTAGTGGGAACAGAAAACTACCTCAGAAGACGTTTTTTTCCTAAACTACAAAAGATATGACGTCTCTGATATTGCCTTACGGCAAGGAACCGGACGTTAAATTCTTATTGATTGATTGATTGATTGATATGGATAAGTTAGAGCCTTTTGTGAAGGGATTAACTGGTTGATCAACGAAGTGCTCGTTATGATGTGTGAACAGAGAGTTATATTAACGTATATTAATTAAATTAATAAATAACTTCGTATACGTAATACAGTCGAAGTACCGCTAAACAGTTTTATCGGGCCTATACTAGCTCGCTTTACGTTTGATTGATGGCGCAGTGGATGGCTCATGGCGAATCTATAATCTGCGATGTGCTCCAATAAAATCTGCGAACCTAGTCTACATTATAATTATCAATAAGCGATCATTTCTCGCCATTTTCGATCAGGCGGTCAAGCTCTCATCAAGACAATTTTTCTCATATTCTGATTTTGAAAATGAAATCAATTTCTCATATTCTGATTTTGAAAATGAAATCAATTTCTAATGAGATGGTCAACTATCTACAATGTAGTGGACACGAAACAGCAAAGTCATATTTCTACAATAATTACAAATTAAGTTGTATTTGATCAATTTCTATCTCTAGATCAGCGTTTACAGCCCAGGCCATTGACATGATATGCTATATGAAACTCTCATTCAACGAGTCAATCAATTCATCCAGAAGCCTAACTTGGTATATATGCGGCTTCTTCCTCTTCACTGCATCATGGTTGATTCCCTGGCGTCTTTCATTAGATTCAGCCAATTCACCATTTTCAGATGAGCCACAGTCGTCAACACTCGGGAGTTTATTGGGAGATCCAGAAATAATACTGCATCGTTTGATGTCATTATCGCTATCAGGGGTGATATGCATAATGTCAGTATTACTATTATTAACCTCCGGACTGCCTATCGTAATTCTCCGCTCACTATTGACGTTGTTGTAACTACTATGAGTCATGCTGCTTTTACTACCGCTGTCTTCATTTGCATTATTTGCGTTAAGCTCGAGTTGATTTGCTGGCCTACTGTTTGAATTACTAATGCAGCTCTTCCTATCACTCGTTTTATTACTGTTGACACTGCCAGTGACGTGTGACAGATTTCTAATATAATCACAACGGATATCCTGCAGAACTCCTCCAAACCTCCCTCTATCCGCTCTACCTTCATCTCCACTCATGTACTGCTGTGGCGGTCGATACAACTCTGCATTTGTCCGCTCTTTGCCTTGATTTTGAATTATTGTAAATTCTCTTGAATCGTTGACTGAGTTTTTTCCCTCAATTTTCAGTAGACTAATATTGCCTTTCTCCCTTAGTGCGGTAGCATATTCAGTGTTGTAGTTTACTTTTTTGTCAGTTTGTTCACCTTTATCGTGGTCTGTTTCTTTCTTTTCTGGTAAAGTTTTCCTTAGAGCACTATCCCCTCTTAATCTATTTCGATTAACTACTTGCTTTGAATCATTTCTACAGGGATCGTCCATCATCAAACCGCCTGAAGCATCTTTGCTAAGATTAGTCTTATTGGTTGAAATTCTTTCTGCATACTGCTCTCTTAATTTCTTTACAGAAACTGCGGGACATTCACATAAAACTTTCTCTGAAGAAAGTTTATTTCCTTTATCTTCAGTTTCTGTTATATGTGAAGTGTTTTCATTGTTTATATCCCGTGAAATATAAATGATGTCTAAGTCACCAGCGCTACTCTTGTATGCGGAAGCTAAACTACCCGATTTTTGGTCAACCATGCCTGTATGACTGCCTGTATGACTGGTTGTATGACTGCCTGTATGACTACCGGTATGACTGCCTGTGTGACTCTCTGTATTACTGTCTGCATGACTGCATGAATGGCTAACAGCCTCAGTAAAGTTAGTTCCCAGTAAGCAACGTTTCACTCCCACTGTATTAACTCTGCTATTTGTATTTATGTTTGCATCCACAAGATTGCAATTAGAGACATTTTCTTTACTTGTATCTTGTGAATCATTTGATTTTTTCTTCCAATATTCCATTCTTTCAAAAACTGAGGGTTCATGCTTTGGCGAATAAGTTTCACCATCTATTTTTCTACTAGTTCCCTTAATTTCTTCTTCCGGTTTCGCTACGACCGTCGAACCATCCGGATCGCTTCGTATACCTGGAGAAAACAGTTGACGATCTTGGCTAGAGTCGCAGTATTTGTGCAGTAAGGAATCTGTAACTTCCTGTCCATGTTTGCTTGCAATAAAGTTAGTCGTTGCGTCATTATCCACACAAGCGCTTCCAACCCACGACGGATTTTTCACGACGGACTGATTGACGCTGTCAAACCAGTCACTTTGCACGGAACTGGACTCAGTGGTGAGTGTTGTAGAGCTACATGTAGTGGCAATGTTAGCGTTGGTGTTGAGATGTCTCTCATTAGAGAGAGTAGCGTGGTGGAGTGGAGTGCTCTGCTGGAAGCAGCTCCGTTCCTTCATCCAGTGATCCTCATCAGCAGCTTTACAGTTGTTAATAATGTCAAAATCGATTCCTTTAGTAGAACTAAACCTTTCTGGAAAAGTACTCGAATATGTACAATCAGTTTTACTTAGCTTTCTGTTATCTGGTTTGAAAATCTCAGAATTGTACAACTTTGTACTCGTTAAACGCAAAGAATTAAGATCATCCATTAAGACATCTGACATCATTTCACCATCTGCTTCTAATCCATTTTCTTCTTTCTTGTTCTCGAAACCGAAAGACCCACCGAAATACTGATCCAAGTCTGAGGACAGGTGAATACCGGAGTCCGCAGAATGAACGCAAAAAGGCTCCTTCTTAAACGCTCTGATATTTTCTCGATTTGGTGAAAATACGCAATCCGCTACGCTAATGTCATCTGAAGGAATATCTATAACCAGTGGAGACACGCTGCAATTGCTCGATACACTCGGCTTTGTCTTAAGCTTCTCGGTCTTGACTGAAGAAAGGACTTCAGTGCTGACTGGACAAAGGACTTCAGTGCTGACTGGACAAAGGACTTCAGTGCTGACTGGACAAAGGACTTCAGTGCTGACTGGAGAAAGGACTTTAGTGCTGACTGAAGAGAGGACTTCAGTGCTGACTGGAGAAATGACTTCAGTCTTGACTGAAGAAAGGACTTCAGTGCTGAGTGGAGAAAGGACTTCAGTGCTGACTGGAGAAATGAGTGTTCCTCTTGATATTCTCTCTAAGCGTTGATACTCGGGTTCCATGTTCCCAGCACTTCTAGGCGGATGCTGATTTGACTCGAGGGAAGGTCTCTCCTCTAAACAGTTGGGCTGTCCGGTCCTGCTGCAGGATATAGCGTCCACTAGGCAGATATTTCTATCTTCAACAAGAAAGACGTCATCAGACAGGCTCCTGTTTGAAGCCACTCTACCGGAAGTGTCAAGATCAATGGAGTCTGTGTAAGAGTTGCCAACAAACCCAGAATCTCTCATCGATGATAATTCAGAATTTTGATTATGATTTGACTCAACTTCATTAATCATACACGTGTTCTCTGTATTGCCAGTAAGCTCCTTCCTGTCCTGCTCACATTTCACCTGGTCGCTGCTCTGATGATTGACGTTGTTCTGCTGCTCTTGTTCTTGTTGTTGATCTTCTTTTTGTTTCTGTTGCTGCTCTTCTGGATGCTTTTCCTCGTGTCCCTCTTCTTGTTCGTCATGTTCACTTAGTCGCTGCTGTTGTAACTGTTGCTCTATTTTGTGCTTATCTTGTTGTAGCTGTTCTGTCAGTTGTTGGCTTTGTTCTAGCATTTTTTTCTGCTGTGACTGACCTTCTTCCTGTTGTAGCTGTCCACTCAGTTTCTTCTCCTGCTCCTCATAAAATCTCTTCTGTAAAGAGTAAATAGACGACACAGAAGAGCTAGCCAATCGCATGGACCCATCTGACTTAGACTTTTTCTGCCGTAGTGTCTGTGGTTTGTAGGGCACGGAGATCTTAACCACGCCCGCCATGTAGTTGATGCGGAGGCGAGACATGTCGAGCTCTGGAGGCAGGTCGAGACGGATCTCCTTGCTGAGCTGATGACGGTCTGTGGGGGAAGAGGCTGTGATGACGATGACGTGGGGATCTTTGACGTCATAGCTGTGAGTGACGTCATGCGTGAAGTAGCCCATTAGAATCTGAACCTTGTAGGCGATCAGCTGACCGTAACAGTCGCGTACAACCTTAAACAATTATTTAAATCAATCAGAATGGTTTGATCGGGCAATAAGTTTGATAATGAAATAGAATTCTCTAAATATTCCTTTGCTGAAGAATTAGTATAATTAAAGTTCTCAACGTCACGATTTATCTTAAAAGGAAGGAATATACAAAAAGAGCACTCGTGGGAATAATAACATAAAATGATTCAACAACCAGGCCTTATAGTTTAACATGCACTTAAGTTTATATACGATGCGGCATTGTCCCGTAATTCTGTCAACAGCTCTTTTGCGGAACAAACGTTAAAATCAGCTATAGGCCTACTTATTCTTGTCAATCACACTGATTATAAAATTACAAAATATGTAAAACTACAGGTTTAAGTTTACCGTCTGATCCCGAACGACAAGTGTAGAGACAGTTCGAAGAGGCTTTCGAATCTATAGCCTCTAGCTTGTAAAGCAAGAATACTACAACTTCAGCCACGAGGTGACATATGTCTAGTAGAGACTGCTTGTAATCTAGGAAAACAGAGACTATGGCTAAATTACATCTTGCTAGATGAACACAGAAGTAATGACTAATTACATCTTGCTAGAAAAACACGGAGGTCATGACTAAATTACCTCTTGCTGGATGATGTTGCGCACGTCCTCAACACTTGCTCGATCACGTGACCTCCTACAGGCTCGCAGTGAGCGAGTCAGTCCGTCAGTCTCTGTGATCTCTGCGTCTAGCCTTGTGTATACCTGTTTCTCCAACTCCTTCTTTCTCTCCCATAGTCCCAACTCCTTCATCCTTCTCTCTATCTCTTTTTCCTTTTCAACGTCACCCAGTCTAATCACGTGACCATTCTCTGCCGTCACCAGTGTAGTGTCAGATCTCCTAGCAACTACGTCCATCCTTCAATCTGTGTAGTATCAATCATGTGGGCAATCAATTAAAAACTCAATGAAACGGCTAATTAATAATTCATTGGCCCACTAATCAATCACTCAATCTTTATGTACCTCTTAGTTAGGTGCACAGTGCACTCAAAATAATCATCAATTTTCGTAATCAATGTGCAGGTCAAATCTCAATCAACCGGTCATTGAACCAATACTGGCACTGGTTGAGACAATAGTAGCATCGGTTTTGTTTACGATATATGTTAGTATGTACGGAGTCCAAGTCTTGGGCTCTCCGTCTCTGATACCCTTGAGAGAGATGAAACTGACTTCAGACTATATTTAATCAATCAGAAACTGTTCTACAAAACATTTTCATCTAGGTAGCAGAAACGTATATAAGAAGGGATGCATAGCCTAGCAATTATTCAATGCTACATCATCTGCCTGACTTCAGCAGATGAAGAAAAGCAAGAGTGATCTGAGTGACGTGTTGTCTTATAATATACGGACGTCCCTGATCCTCAAAATGGTTTCTGCGCTAGTCGTATTTAATGAGTAAGTGCAGCAAGATTGGTAGTTATGATCAAATCTCGAGCCTAACCAAAGACAATTACCATACAATCAAACAGAAAGCTATGCCTCCTGCAAGCTTCTATATAGAATCGTTTGCACATACTTTCGAACAAATTAACTAGTGACCCTTTTACATATGAGAGTATCCATATAAAATGGCAATCTTCATGTTACGGATATTTGTATAAAATTGGTGTCATGCTTTACAGTATAATTAGATTCAAAAGTGATACATACTGCATGGCCTCTTAATACGTTCAAAGACTCTCGTCATTATCATCATTATCTTCATCATCATCATCATCATCAACCACAACATCGTCAAGATTATTATCATCATCGTCATCATAGTTTGAGAGAAGTTATTAGTGATAAAGGATTATACATCAAAATAATTCGCGCAAAAATTTAATTCGATTTTATATAATCTAGAAACTTGAAGTTCTCTATTTGATCCGAAGCCCTATTCTCTTCATTTGAAAGCGATTTAAATCAAAAAAAGATAATTCCATTTTTTAAATTGCAATCTGACAGTCAATCATGACAGGTCTAGCATCAACAATTTACCAGCAAATAGTTCTAGGAGTTACAATAGTATATGGCTCAACGAGTTCTCTTAAAATTTATTTATAGAATCCATAATTAATCTTTGCTGCTAATATCACCCGCAATAAAGATAATGGATTACGTGTCCACGCACACACTACATTCAACTCACCTCTGTTGTTTCGCGAGTTCTAATTTATACATTATTGTAATTAGATTCGCTGTGCGCATGGGTTTGTTTTCGTGACAAAAGTTGAATCTGTGCGCGTGCGTGTGTGTGTATGTGTATGTGTATGTTTGCGCGCATGTGCAGCATATACATGCAAATGTGTTAGCGTTATATATACTTATTTTGTACAGCATGCATGCGGTCGCTTATATATATATATATATATATATATATATATATATATATATATATATATATATATATATATATAAAAGACTGAAACAATTTTTAGAGTTCTCACACACTTTAGACTAGACGATATAATTCATCGCCATGGTCGCTTGGCACAAGGCATTAAGGAAAGCCCTTTTCATTCGCTTAACGTATCATAATACATTATATTAATCAGGATAACAACGTCGTCCCATATAAAGCTGTACATACATGTATATTTTAATAATAATTTTTCCTACAAACAAAATAGTGATATATCTTGTAACAGAAATTGAAAAAGTAATGATTACTGACGATTAATAGAAAGTAAAATCGCAAATTGAAACAAACTTAACAACTTAAATTTAAATGATTGCATAAGAATTTCATCTAAATTGAAAAATAAATAATTGTCACAATTGGTATTTGATTGAAATTGTCTTAGTGACTTAACTTAGATATTAGATACAAAAAAGAAGATATTAAGAAAGAATATTCAGTGGTTAAATTAAATTCTAACTAACTGCTGTGCAATTTTACATTATTGCTGCCGTTTGCTAGTATAATACTGAATTATTATTCAAGTTATGAAACTAGGCGTGACAGCTCCTTAAATTGGGATATGTCCAGTGCAGCTTACAAACATGACTTCGTAATCAATCAAATTATCAAGTAACAATGGTACTGGCTTTAAATAGTGTACACTAGCAAGGACAGCTATAGCATTAATGAAGACCATTATCTCGACTTATAATAATAAGAACCACGGTTTAACGTCCGTTTCTACATTCAAGAATGATGTTATGGACGTCCACAAAGCACACAGCACTACAGATCATAAATTACCAATCAAGACAGCACAATCTTTCTCTTGCTAAGTTTTCTATGGCAGGTTCACGGGATATCACTCCTCCATTCTTTCCTATCCTCCACCTTTCCTTTCATGTCCACATCTCTCTCTTCTCTCTTAGTGCACTGCCTATTGGCAGGTCCATTGTATATAACGCCTCCACTCTTCTCTGTCTTCCGCTTTCCTCTTCATGTCCACATATGAGTGGGTCCTTAAATCATCTAACATGCACAAAATCGCCCTGCCTCTGCCTCTTTTTCCTTTCATTCTATTTTCTATTACCTCTTTTAATAGACGTTCCCCCTTAGAATGTGTCCTATCCATCTCTTCTTCCTATTTCTTAATACATTTATCCACTGTCTGTCTGTATCAACTCCCTCCAAAACTTCCTCATTTTTAACTTTTTAAGTCCTGCTAATCCTATTAACCCTCGGATGCAGAAGGTATTTTGACTGACGTTAATGCAAAACCCCTGGGTCACCCCTGGGTCACCCCTGACCCGTGACATTTAGTGTCATAATTGCTCGCAGAAAATAGCAAGAAATTATGCAGTATACAAAACTTTCAATTTTTATAACTGCAATTAATGGTAACAATAACATTACAAGATTTAACGTCCATTTCCTCATCGAGAGATGATGTCAGGGACGTCATCTTCATCAAGAGATCATGTCAGGGTACGTATCAGCAAAAAAACTTTGACACTTCATTAAATTTTAATCCATGCTAAATTATAAAGTTTATGCTGTGACTTAGTTTGGGTAGACAAGTTTAATGCTTATTTTAGTGAATTAAGGAATTAATAGCGATTCTTCTTAAAACTTCAATGAAATCTGAAAAGACAAAATGTAAGTTATTAATGCACACATACTGGTAAATCACACACAGTTTACACACACTATGTTAGCTGTTTTTATGGAGTGGTCAGGACAGGCACGATTATGACAGATAGAGCCTTTAGTGATCACTTTCCTGTCTCTTGTGGCAGGGCAGTAGAAACATATCTTTCTCTTGCGAGCTGCTGATCTTGTCGACATTTTCCGTGGTGGTTTAGTTTGACTTGCACAGGTGTAGCCAACGGCAATCTTGGATGAACGAATACAATCAGATAAGCCCTTAGCATTATCCCGTCGATACTGCAGTTGTGGCTTCATCAGGTCCATGGCCAATGTTTCAATGAACATCATGCGCTTGCAACTTTCCTTGGAATGAAAATCAGGCCTGTTATGGAGAAACACAATGAATGAATTTGCTGCTAAAATGTCAAAAAGTCATAGAAAATGCACAATGGCCAACGACGAGTTGACCGCTTCACAGTATATCTGTGGCAGAGTGGGTTAACACTGTCAACCCCTCCTTTCGTTCTATTATAATCCATGATCATTTCAAGTTTTTTGATGTTTCCATCAATCTTGTCGTCATTGTGCATTGTAGAGAGAAGAACAAGTGCTCTGTTACGTTTAGGAACATATGACACTACTGTTTTTGCTTCACTAAAAGCAAACAAAGATGAACCAGCCTCTCTTGATCTATTAGCTAAACATTCTTGAGGAATGTCACGGTTACTTTTTCGGACTGTACCCAAAATTGTCAACTTCTTTCTCATACAGTTTGTCAGCTAGATGTGTACTTGTAAAGAAGTTGTCGCACGTGACATTTCTGCCAGATTGCTCAATTGGTTGCAGGAGACTAAGAACAACCTCTGAACCTAGAGGTTGAGTTCTTGTACTTTCCTCCCGCTCAAGATACGATTTGAGATTGATAATACATAATACGTTTCTGCATCAGCACAAATCCAAAACTTAATTCCATATTGATCTGGCTTAGACTTGACATACTGTCGACAAGGACATTTTCCTCTAAACCTCAATATCTGTTCATCGACTCTCACGTAAGCTGATGGTGTGTAGAGAGATCGACATGGTTCAGTAAAGGAATTCCACAAGTCTCTGATGGGTGCAAACTTATCAACTGCTCTTCTCCTATCTCTGGTATCTTTGTCATAAAATCGCATAAGCGAAAGTATTTCAGCAAACCTCGATCCCGACATGACAGCTGAGAATATGGGATTTTTCACATAGTTCTTGGACCAAATTCTGCGTAAAGAGGCCTATAGGAGCCTATAAAGCTAGGATTCTGTAGGCCCGTTAGATCATGTGACTCAAATTAAATTATTGTACATATATAAATCAAACAGATCCCATTACTATAAAACTATCGCGCAGCCCTTCTACAGCAATTCGATATGACGACCTATGACCTCCATTTCAGCTCGCAGCTGAGTAGGGGATAGATGAAAAAACAATTTTAAAAATATATAGAAGTATGCAAAATAGATTGAATGAGGAATACCTACACGGACAAGACTTTATTTTGAAGCGTTAAAAAAATAGGGCAAAATGCGAGTCCCGGGTCAGGGGTGACCCAGGGGTACTGCATCCGAGGGTTAATTTTTTTCCAAATCCACATTTCCAATGCCTCTACTTTCCTAATATATCCCTTCCTTATGGTTCATGTTTCGCATCCATACAATAGCGTGGTCAAAACCAACCAATAGCGTGGTCCAATCCATATCCACACATAAATGCTTAATCAAATCATCAAAAGTATCAAATATCTCGGTCTTTCTCTTAATATTTTCCCCTCCATTCTACTGTCAATCACCTCTTATAGCAAGACATCTCCTCTTAGGACATATCCTATCTCCTAACCTACTCTTCTTCCTGTTTCTTAATGTGTTTATTACTCGTCTATCTGTATCAACTCTCTGTAGCGTCTCCTCATTTGCCTTTTGTAGGTCAGCTGATCTCTTCCATCCTCCTCCACAACCACATTTCCAATGCTTCCAGTTTCTAATACATGTAACTTTCCCCTTTAGAGTCCACGTTTCAGAGCCATACAGCAGCCTAGACCGCAAAGTTTTGACTATTTTTATTTTCTTGGTTCTCTTCAGGCTTTTTTTACTTGTTCTTTTCTATTGGTAAATGCCCCTCTCACCTGAGAAATCCTACACTTTATTTTCGCTTCTTATCATCTGCTATAATGTAGCTTAAATATTTCAAGCTCGTTATTTGTCTAAATTTTGTGCCATTTGGCATTTGACTGAAAAATATCGTAGGATTCGTAGCCTATTTAAGGCAATTAATTATTAGGCCTACTCTAGTTTCAACTTATCAGTACAGAAATGTATTCATTTCTTGAAGCTTACTAAGTTTTAACTATAAATTACGTGCAGAATAAAGACGCTTTAATTAAAATTTTAGCATTTCCGTAACTATTATGTTATTACGAAATTCTACACAATATATTGCGTTACTCTTCATCAGATTCTTAAGTTATGTTTTAACTTTATTACATCCTAATATTTGAATATATTACAGGACAAGAAACAATGAGCCAGCAAGAAATTCGTAGTACACGTACACTAAGAGCTTCCAATACCACATACACATTAGCTTTCTATCTAAATCTATCTATTTAAATGCGCGACCCATTTATGGTCAGTCGCATCTTATATCTTATAACAGCTGTGCACTCATTTCCGCCGTTCTAAGAAAAATACCAAGTATCGCATGGCTTGCAGGTACCACGTTAAGTTCTAGCTCAGCAGCCCTTCTATTTTAAACAGTAGGCCTAAGTGGACTCGGGCAGAGAGCGAGTCCGAGTGTAAGTAATATGATACATATCATTGGTGTCGGGTTCTGACGGTGTTTCTTAAATTCACTGTTCGATTGTCGAATTTTATTAAAGTGCATCAAACATAGTCCAAAAACTTGAACAAGCATCTTCTTAAATAAGCATCTGATGCTTCTTGATCTATAATAAAAATCAATATTTTTGTTGATCATTTTTGGGGTGGCCACTAGGGTGGCCAGCCCTTCATTTAGCCCTCAGAATCGCCACTGTTATAACATATGTGCAAATGTGTTAGCATTACACAATAACTTACATTTACTTATTTTGTACAGTATGTATGAGGTAACTTTAATTAGTGTTAGGATCAGATTTTATAGATAGAAAAATAATTAGTGAAATCTGCCTGTGGAGTGTATTTAAAATACAAAATCCCAGAATATACTGGCGAAAAGGGACAGATCCAGAATGTGAGAGAAAAGAAAGAGTGAAAAAAGAGAGAGAGAGAGAAGTCAATGGGGAGAAGTCATACGAGTAGGCCTACTGGAGGCTTTCAGCATACATTTTGTATCATCGCATGGACTATCGTTCGGATATTGAAATGGATCTACCATCCTTTATTAGCTTGAGTATTTCTAGGCAGCGAAGATTGTTCGTTGCCATAGCAATATCGGCATGGAAACGACATAAGCAAACAAATCCAAATGTATGTTCCAGGTAACGCATCACATGTAATAGAATGTCAGCAGGTAAGTACAGGTGAATCAATGAAAGATAATGAATGCATGCAAATCAAAGCTCTTATGTACTAAATTCGAATAAATTCCTTCCTTCCTTTATCGAAGCTAGTGAAAATGGAATACTTATTTTAGCTAAATATGCGAAGATGTGTTAGTAAGCAAGCAGTGTATCAATATTAATTTAATTTAATTACGAAGCACTGGTAGGCCTATACACATATTGTTGCCAAGCGCGCCAGACATCCACGAACAATAAGAGAAAAATATAAAGATATGAACCATATCACGTGTATTATGTGTGTATTATGCTTATCGGTCTTGAGTCTGAGTTGGCAACACACTTGTCTGATAAGTAAGCGGCAACTGGTTCAATTCCTGCCGGTTAGTTATGGCAAAATACACTTGCGTTACGTAACATACGTTCGTTAACGGTAATAACCACAATTACTAACAACAATTAGAGTGTTAGAGTCATCAATGTCAACATCGAGCACTACTGAGATAAAATCAAGCAGGTGAACAAAAAGAAGGTTCAAAAACGGTGCAAATTCCAAAATCCAGAAAATCAGCACAAAGATAAAGGGAATTCAAGAAAAGGAGGTTTACACGCTGGTGGCAACTCACAGACACTGGATGAAAATAGAGATGGAAAAGGTGGATCTTCAACTGTCTACGGAACTGTTCATAAGAAAGCAAAGCCTATGTGACTCAAACGAAGACTTTCGAAGATTCAATGGAAGAGAATTCCAGATCTGCGGTACAGCATGCTGGAGAGAACGATTAGATAGCTTAGAGCGTGAAGGTAAGCTAGGTCTCACAAGAGTAATTAATTTAGAAGACCGAGTAACAGCAGGCTGCATCACTTTAATCAAGTGAGGCATACACTTTGGTCGAGGGGTAGTGATGGACTTATTGGTTAACGAAGCTATTTTGTAAATGTCACGCTCTTTAATCTTTTGCCAATGCAATGACTTTAAAATGGGTATAACCTTTGAGTACTTGGAACTTCAAAACAATGCTCGTGTAAGTGAATTTTGAACAAACTGCAACCGATCAATCTCACAGCCAGGGAGATTTAAAAACATGGAATTATAGTAGTCCAACTTAGATTGCCCAAGAGCTGCACCAATTGTAGCAGCCGTGACAAATATGGACGTATTGGACAAAGATCTCGGATGCGGAAGAAACATTCCTGCGAAGTTTTAGTTGTGTTCATGGAAGGTTAGGTGTTTATCAAGGATTACACCGAAATTCCTCACTGAATAAACAGGTGCTATTGTAATATCGGAAGGAACGAACGCGAAAAGATGTACTCCATCTATTTCACACTAAAGAACGATTCATGAGATTGGAGGAAAACTAATCAAGAAAAATTCCACGAAAAAAAGTCAAGAAGAAAGACGTTCCAGTAGAATATTCTGATCAATGGTATCACAAGCGGCCGAAAGATAAAGCATACTCAATCCAGTTAAACATTGCGTGCACATAGTGTTAACAATAGAATTACACACTGAGAGAAGAATAGTTTCAGCTGAACGATGCTTTGAATAAGAAGCAGCTTGTTGCATATGAAATAGATTATTGTAATAGAGATGAGTAGAGAGCCCCTGAAGAAAGATTCTTTCAGTGAGTTTAGAGAGGTATGACAAATTAGATATACATGTAGGTCTGTAATTCGACAATGATTCCTTATCCAGAGTTGGCCTCTTAAGCAGAGAAGTAGAAACTGCAAGCTTGAAAGCCCCAGGAAATATGCCAGTAGAGAGAGATAGAGATAGAGAGAGATAGAGAGAGAGATAGATAGATAGAGATAGATAGATAGGTAGATAGGTAGATAGGTAGATAGGTAGATAGGTAGATAAGTAGATAGGTAGATAGGTAGATAGGTAGATAGGTAGATAGATAGGTAGATAGGTAGGTAGATAGGTAGATAGATAGGTGGATAGATAGATAGGTAGATAGATAGGTAGATAGATCGGTAGGTAGATAGGTAGGTAGATAGATAGATAGATAGATAGGTAGATAGATAGGTAGATAGATAGGTAGATAGATAGGTAGATAGATAGGTAGATGGATAGGTAGATAGATAAAGAGAGATAGAGAGAAAGAGAGAGAGAGAAAGAGATTAACAATAAATGTCTATACAGGATCAAGTACATATGAATACACTTCTTTGGCAGAGTGGTTGGGATAGGGTCTAAGGCACAAGGTTTAGCTGTTGAGTCTAAAAATAATTTAGTAATTTTTTCAGTAGTAACTGGAGTGTGAGGAGGAGAATTAGGAGCTGGAATGATAAATGCTCTAAGATTGCTTATCTTATTTGTAAAGTAACTGGAAAATTGTTTAGGCAGTGACTCAATAGGATTAGATGGAAGAGAAGGAGAAATAGATCTACATGTATGTAAAGACCATGAACAGTTTTCCATAACATCTTGGCATTCACATCCTTACTGAACAAAAAAGAGTAGTACTGTTTCTTAGCATTAGCAATAACAGCACGATAAATGTTATGTTGCTAATTAGAAACAGTTTTCCAAAACCAGAATGGATATGGAGCCACTTTCTTTCAGCTCTACAGCATGCAGCCTTTAACTTTCTCAGATTAGTAGTGTACAAACAGTAAGAATGGTAGCATTATGCTCATGGACCCTGCCTCGAAAATCCTACTTTCGTATTTTTCGGTATGAGTAAGCATTTGTTTACAGCTTATGTAGGAATGTTAATGAACCAGTCAGTGGCTGATACTATTAGCAAACCACGGAATTAATTAACTGATCTCGCTGAGAACTTGAGTAAATGTTGTTCAACGTTGCGTATTAAATGATAATTAATCAAGCCAAACGAATAGCATTCTATAAATTCCTAATGCAAGAATAATAAGAGTTGGCAGCAAACAGAAAGTTCGCAGAAATTTGAGTGGAGATTTCTCGATTATTTGATAGTGTCAATGGCCTAGACTTCGAGCGATTGGTTGGGCTTAGCAGACCCTAGCCAGGATTTACAAATGATTGGACCATACAATAAGCTACATTATAGGGGCTAGCAAACAGTTAACGCAGTCGCTATTTTAGTTAATCTAAAAAAAGCAATGAAGAGCGGAGAAGCGTGCAGGAAAACGACAACCCCCTTAAGAAATAACATTGTTTTTAAAAAATTTCTCAAACTGTTTGTTTTAAAAACTAAAATAAGCATTACAATTTTTACTATACTTTACAATCGTATCTAATTAAGGCTTATCTTAGTTAAGACTTTTCTTTATTACTTCAACTAGTAAGCTGACAGCAAGCTCATTATACAATATTGTAAATAAACTCTAAAGTTCTGAGTGAACCCTACATATCTTCATATAAGTACTCAAATATAACGTTTCTTCAAATACTCATATTTATCGCTTATATCCGCTTTAAGCGCAAAGATAAACAAAATAATTTATCTTCTCTATTACTTTCTTTCAACTTTCATAACATTGCGCAACGGTTTAGACTAAATACCAATAATAAATACTACTGAAATATGAGTTGTCTTAACATAATGCAAGCAGATCTCTGTGAAATTTTCAATAAGAAGCTCGTATAATAATAATAATAATAATAATAATAATAATAATAATAATAATAAAGGTTTAACGTCCGTTCCTCATCCAGGGATGATGTCAGGGACGTGCCCAACAGCATACATTACTACAGATCAATTCACCCAAACCAATCTGCGAAAGAAATGTGATGAGGAGAAGTAAGGTCCTAAACGAAAGCCAGTCCGGTGATCAAAAATGGTCAAGGTAGGTTGATTAGGTCTATATTGGGAAAAGGTAAGTTTTAAGCTTGCTAGAGAATGTTGAAAGAGAAAAATAAGAGCGAAGATTAGCAGGTAAAAGCTGGTAAAGCTAAGGTTAACGTCAATTTCCTCACTCGACAGCGATGTCAGTGACGGGCGAGCCCAGGATTTGAACCCCGCACATACTGATCCGCCGTCAAGCGTCTTACCGACTTCGCCACTGGCTCCAGCCAGTGTAAAGACTTCCAGATTGTGGGTGCTGCATAAGAAAATGAAAGTCTGCCCAATGACGTGAGAATATTTGGAACAGAGAGAAGATTGGCATCGGTGGAACGAAGTGCACGTAAGGAACTTGCATATAAGGATCAAATAGCAGCTGATGTTGTTGCTGAGTAAGGAAATGGAAAACCACAAAAAAGTAATTTTTCTCTAACTACCTGAAGACTTATGAAACAACTCATCGGTCGATGAAACGAACTTGGTGAGCTTTGAGATAGATTAAACTTATTCTCTTTCTTTTATTTTGTCTTTGTCCAAGCAGTGGTCGCCAGATGATATGACAATGTGTGTAGGTGCAGAAAGTATGATAAAGATAGCATCTATATCTCCTGATACCATCTACATCATCTACATCATCACCATTATCTGACATTTTCTACAGATATGTATTTTGACTTGCCATTAATAATGTATTAGTTGATTTGAAATATAAAACGACATAATTTTGTGTGATCTTAGACCTGGACAGTGGACGCAACAGACCTATAAAAAGAGAACTGCATTATATCATCTGCACCTAGTATCATAATAAGTGTGTGTGTGCGTATGCGTGTAAGTGTGCTTGTCAATTTTTGTGTCTTATATGTTCCAGATTTAAATCTTTTTAAAATTCAGCCTTAGAAAGCTTCATCTTCTCGCAAGTGACGTATGCATCGCATTCGACAGTGAAGGAATGCATGTATACAGCCTGATTTCAGTGATTTCTATGTAACAGATCTAGAAACTGCTCCAATTTCAGTCTGGCATCTACGTTGGCATCTACGGTGGTATATGCCCGATGGCCTTTGAACTTTAGGTCGCAGGGTATGATGTGATTTGTACTGTGCTTGGCCTACGTGAATGCCATAATGTCGTCGACGTACGAAATCATTAAGTATGACATTAATCTGCATCCAACAGTAATGACTGCAAAACTTTAATATGTAATTAATAAAACGTTATTATGTAATACAAATATATATGTAAATACATATATATTTGTATGGTTTGTTTTGCTTCATATATTTCAGATTTTTGGACTTGAAACAATGAATATTGCTGTCTAATAGGACCAAGTTGAACATTAATCCCAGTTTCGCAGACAGTTCTGAAGCATTTTATTAGGCAGGTGTTTCTTAACACTTTCTTGAATATATCAAGGTGTATTATATGGTTCATGCCGCTGTTGTTAACAAGATCTTTTAAATAAACACAAGACTTTGACGAACTAGACCTCGAGACCATAAACAAGATCTTGACCATCAGGTCTCGCGTGAAGATCTACACTGTGTTTTTTATAACTGATACCCCAAATTGTTTTAACAATAAAGTCGGACGAAGTTCATCAATGTTCTTGAAATTCACAGTACTTGACCAGAAGCCAATTCTACAAAACGTAGAGAAATTTCGTTTGAATATCTTTAATAACGTGAAAGTTGCGGTTTTGTGAATAGGAGTGGGGTCAGATAAGAAATTTCCAGTACAGGATTACGGGCTTGTTACATGCAGCGTAAATTTATCTCTACAAAAATAATAGCGAACACGTCAAAAAATTTCAGCTAATGCTATTTTGAAGAGCAATCACTTCTTTGCAAAATGACGTAAAACACGTGCTGATATGTTCTTAATTGACAAAGTTATTGAACTTTTAATGCATGCATTGCATGTCTGGGTACAACTGCTATGACCGCAGCCACTGCAGCGGCGTCCACGTCTTCGTTTATTCTCTTCATGCAATGCATGCATAAAAAGTTCGATAACTTTGTCAATTAAGACCATATCAGCACGTATTTTACGTCGTTTTGAAAAGAAATGATTGCTCTTCAAAATAGCATTAGCAAAAATTTTATATTGCGTGTTAGCAAGTACTTTTATAGAGATAATCTACGCTAAATGTAACACGCCCGTAATCCTGTATTGGACATTTCTTATCTGACCCCACTCATATTCGCGAAACTATAAATTTCACGTTATTAAAGACATTCAAACGAAATTTCTCTATGTTTGTAGAATTGGCTGCTGGTCAAGTGCTGTAAATTTCGAAAAAATGGGTCAAATTCGTACTACTTTATTATTAAAATAATTTGGGGTATCAGTTATAAAAAACACAGTGTAGATCTTAAATCAAAATTTACTGCTATTTATAGACTAAGTATCTATGTTAGTATTTCTAGCTCATGCAATTAGACCTATAAATACATGGTAGCTAATTCATAAAATTACTAAAAATATAGTTTATTGAAGCACTTGTACCCGTATCATATAGTTCAATTTCAATATTAGGCTTACACATGATTTATCGAAGCTGGTATCAGTATCGGTATTGGTACCGGTATCTGATTTGAAATTTATTGTCTGGAAGTGAGACAGACTGTAGACAGGACAGCGGAGACGAATAACACTGTAAAACCTGTACACTGTACAGTGCACACCTTGCGCAAATATCTTGGTGTTAATCAGAATGTATTTCAGTGTCATCATAGGATTTATAAAATTTGCTATTGTGCTATTTATGCTTTTATAGTATTGCTATTACACTATTTATAACATTCTAATCATACGACTTATGACAATGCTATCATACGATTTACAGGTATAACAGTGCTATCATACGATTTATAACAGTGCCATCACAAGATATGGTCTACTAGTAGTACAGTGTCATAACTTATGTTCTGAGCTACATGTATATGTAAAGTGGCCATACACGATCAATTTTATCTTAACAGATATCTGTTCAGATAAGTTTGATCAGTTAAATTTGACCACGTGTGGAGAAACTAGTTCATCAGTTCTCTCGTCAGTTTTCAAAACTGACGAGCCCACACACGATCAAATTTATCTGTTCAGATATCTGAACAGATATCTGAACAGATAAGTTTGATGGCTAGACAGATCGTGTGTGGCCACTGATACTGTGCTATAAAACCATATCATATCCAGTAACATTATATCACATTAGTTTACAGCATCATAACATCACGCTATATTACGCGGTGTACTACAAAATTATAACACGATCTAGTGTATTTCAACGCTATCAAAATTATGTTGTGTGTTATCAAACCGTGTTACCAAACGATGTGATAACACAATTGTATTGCAGTGCATTAGCAGTGATATCGCGAGATGTATATTACAATATTCTATCACAAACTGTAATACGTTACTATAACACGCAGCTGCACTGCCTAACGGCAGGTCCATGGCATATAACTCTTCCAACCAATTCTATCCTCAGCTTTTCTTTTCAGCTCTGTACAAGAATTTATTATCAATTCATCCAACGTCCCTTCTGTCTTTGTCTTTTCCCCTGCATTCTTCCTTCTATTACATGTACATCTTTTAGTGGTGTATGTCATTTAAATCATGGGGAAAATTTCGTGGCAAGGTGGTTCCCCTTTGACTTCCTCACACCTGCCTTAGTCGCCTCTTACTTACACGCGGCAATTTGCTTGCGATTGCCCTATTCTGCAGTGGTCCCAATCATACCCGGGCACAACACGGGGTGCCCGAGTGTAGCATCCGCGACGGCTTTAAATATTTAATTTCCAGCACCTCTTCTTAATAAAGCTAAATTTAACTAGATAAAATCTAAGATATCTTTACAAATTCACTAATGGTGAAAAGCTCAAAGAATACTAATTATTTGCCCGGTTTGCGATTTATTTCTTTTAATTGGACTCACTTTAGCGTAAGCGAACCGCTATAGCATTATTACGCCAATGAAACGATTTTTCTCAGCAAACGAATGAATTCAATGAGTTCATTGTAATACGTGTAGAATTGTGAATAGAAGCGTTTGGAATGTTGCCAAATATTCGATGAGTTGACGAGAAATATGAGAGAACGAAAGACTGAATGACTGCCTGAAAATAAGCCACCAACAATCTAGGTGTACGATACTACGTGTAGATATACAATAAATAAACCCTGTAGGCTCTACATGTATATTCTAACCATTGGCTTTAACATACCTATAGTTTTTAAGTGTGTATTTAACTTTTAGTCTTAATATACATTTTTCATATACACTAAATATAATATACTTTATTCTTAATATACACGCATATATATATATATATATATATATATATATATATATATATATATATATATATATATTGCTTTTTATTCGTATAGTTACACATATCACACATGACATCCCGCATGTGCTACATAGTTTCCTTTCTTGGTTTCTGTTTTTGTTGCTTTCGTTATTTCCTCCAATCCTATCCATGATAATTAGTAATCGGTGCATCAATTTTGTTGGCGCATCAATTGCAACCGGCGCGGATTTAAGAAAAACCTTCCAACATCCTCGGGATTTTTCTTTCAAAGCGGTCAACACTCGGTCTTCCAAGGTGGTCGCCCACAAAGTACTAACCGGCGCGATGGAGCTTAACTTCGCTCAACTGACGCGCAGCTTAATTGAGTGCGCTAAATATCCCGCCCCGATTGGTGATATATATATATATATATATATATATATATATATATATATATATTTATTTATTTATTTATATATATATATATATATATATATATATATATATATATATATTATATATATATATATATATATATATACATGTATATATATATATATATATATAATATATATATATATATATATAGGGTGAGTAAAAAAAAAGATTACACCTGCAAAAAGTTTGAATATCTCAGGCTACTGTTTATATTTCCAAAAAAACTTTTACCAATTACTAAAGGACTAATTTCTAATGGGGTTGCCAATTTTCATCCATTTTGGTACATAGATTGGCCAGTTATGCAAGTTTCAGCAGAGCAACCCTGCATTTTTACCTAAAAATGGCGTTTGCTACAACGGTTAGGGCAGATTGCACTTCGTTGACGAGTAGCTAAAGGTGACCTCTCAATATTACGTCAACTGTCCGGAGCTGTTTCATGATTGCTATGCTCTTCTACCAAATGGTTTCATCTTTCAGCAAAATGGTGCTCCGGCTCATGCATCTCGTCATGCACAGGAATGGATCAAAGAGAGAAACCCGGATTTCATTAAGAAGAATGAATGGCCTGCAAACTCTCCCGATCTAAGTCCTCTGGATTACTATGCCTGGGGAACCATGCTGCATCTCTATCAGAAACACCACTCCAAGGCTAAAAGCAATACAGAACTGCAGGAAGTGCTACAATCGATCTGGGAGAGAGTGCCCCAAGCTGGAATCAACAAGGCTGTCCTAGCGTTCCGAAACCGACTGCATCCTGCGTAGCAGCGGGAGGAAAGCATATCGAATAGTCGTCAATGCTAGTAGATACAACTGGTTCTTTCTGAATCACTACAACGGCCCTTTTCAGGGCCAAAATAAAAATATTTGTTTATATATAAATTATATTTACAGTACATTAAAAAATGGGGTTGCTCTGCTGAAACTTGCATAACTGGCCTAGCTAGTTACCAAAATGGATGAAAATTTGCCACCCCGTCAAAAATTGGTCCTTTAGCAATTGGTAAAAGTTTTATTGGAAAATATTAACAGTAGACCGAGATATTCAAACTTTTTGCATGTGTAATCTTTTTTTTACTCACCCTGTATATATAATACAAGAGAGTTGCTTATGGTCAGGTCCATGGCCAGTAACTTCACTATTTTTTTATTTTCACATCATCAAATATCTTACTATATACTTCCTGCTTCCTATCACTCTCACAATTTCTCTATATCTCACTACCTCTCTTTCTCTCACTGTGTCTCTTTCGAATCTTCTCTATTTAATTTTCGTCAATCATTAAAATATCAAAGATAGGTTCGGAAAGTTGGGTTCAAAGGTTCGGAGTGTTGGGTACTAAAACTGGGCTCACCCGTCACTGACATCTCTTACGAGTGAGGAAACTGACGTTGACCTTAGCTTTACCAGCTTTCTTTTAAAGCTTTTTAAACTCTATACAGACTTTGCAGAGTTTGCGTGTGGGAGGAATGAGAATGTTACGCCTAATGTGTGGTAAAACTAGCAAGGACAGAATGGAAAGTGAATATGTGAGGATAAATTTGAGTGTTGAGGTATTAGGGATGATGATGAGATGATGAGTTATCCATTCAGTCGAAGCCGACTCTTGGACACTTTATGAACTATCTGTCTTCATGTATCACGTTTTCTTACTGCCTCCCTCAAATCCGCTATGCAGGTGTTGAGGTCTAATTCTACAGTATCAAACCAACGCGTTTTTTGACGACCTTTCCTCCTTTTTCCACTGACCTGTCCTAGCATAATTGATTTCTCAATTGAACTCGCTCGCATGACATGTCCAAAGTATGACAACCTTTGCTTTGTGATCTTCCCTTCAAGAGAAATACTTGGTTTTATGCGATCTAGCACATCTCTATTGTTAACTTTAGCCGTCCACGGGACTCGTAGCACGCGTCTCCAACACCAAAGCTCGAAAGCGTCGATTCTCCTTCTATCCGCCCTTTTTAGCGTCCAACTTTCGCATTCATATGTAGCAATTGGGAAGACTATTTCATTGACTATCCTGCATTTGATAACGAGGCTTATGTCCTTACTCTTCCAAATTTTCATCATGCCAGTCAACGCAGTGCGCCCCATTGCTATCCGCCGTTTTATCACTGGTCCTGATTCTCCGTCACGGAGGATTTTAGAACCAAGAAAGACGAAATCGTTGACTGTCTCAATATCTTCATTGTCAATTCTGATTTTGATTTCAGCAAAATCAGTTGTCATGATCTTGGCTTTCTTAATGTTGAGGAACAAGCCAGCCTTTTAGCTTGATCTCTATAATCTTTAATATGAACTGTTCCAGACCTTCCCTGCTCTCCGCGAGGAGAGTGGTATCATCCGCATACCTCAGGTTGTTGATGTTTCTCCCACCAATTTTCACACCTACAGTTGATTCAATCATATCTACCTTCCGTAATACTGCTCTGCGTACATATTAAATAAAGACGGCGACAAAATACAGCCCTGACGCACACCTCTATTGATTCCAAACCAATCTGTGTCTCCGCAAGAAGGCCTTACTGTTGCCTCTTGATTTTCATACAGTGCCTTTATTAAGCGAGTTATGTGTGATGGTATACCCATTTCTGATAGACATACCCACAGTTTGTTGTGTTCAACGTAATCGAAAGCCTTGATGTAATCAATGAAACAAAGGTAAATTTTCTTTTGATATTCCCGCGGTTTTTCCAAGATCCACCGCAAATTTGCAATGTGATCACGAGTACCACCACGACGGAAACCCGCCTGCACATCTGGCATTTCACGATCTATGATTGTGCTTATGCGTTGCTGAATAATTTTTAGAAGGACCTTGCTTGCGTGTGGGATTAAATCGATCGTACGGTAGTTTGCGCAGTCTTTGGAATCGCCCTTTTTCGGTATTGGTATAAAGACTGACCGTTTCCAGTCGCTTGGCCAAGATCCTGTTTCCCAGATCTTTTTACACAAGGCTGTCAGTGCTTGAATTGGTATCGCTCGAAGTAATTCTGCTGGTATCCCTTCCACCCCCGGAGCCTTTCTTGATGGAAGCTGCTTCAAGGCCCATTCAACTTCTGATTGGAGGATACTCGGTTCAAGGTAATCTTGCAGGATGAGCTCTCCTAACTGATCAACTTGCAGGATGAGCTCTCCTCACAGTTCATCTTGATTTCTGACGGCGTAAAGCTCCTCTGTGTATTCGCACCATCGTCCTTTGATGCTTTGTTGATCTTGCAAATCTTCCTCATTGCGACCTTTTACAACTGCAATGCGCGACACAAATGAAGTGCGAACTTTCCTCACGTGGGCAAACAAATCTCTCGTGTGCCCAAACTTATTAGCTTCTTCCAACTTCCGACACTCGTCATCCCAATGCTTTTCTTTATCTTTCCTAACTTCTCTCTGAAACTCTGCATTTAGCCATCTTACCTCCTCTCTTTTCCCTGTTGCTTTCGCCCGCCTCCTCCTTTCCGCAATTTTTATAGTGTTCTCCGACAACCAATTGGGCAAATTTGTAGGTTTCCTGCGGGGTACAAACTCTTGTGCAGCCTCGGTGATGATCTTTTTCATTTCTTCCCATGTTTCATTGGGATTTTCATCCAAGAGGTAAAGCGTTTCAAATCTGTTTCTTATTTCTACTGCATACTGTGGCGCGATATTGTTATTATCGAATCTTAGCGTGCCTTACGATTTCTTAATTTTACAGAAACGAAGCTTAATTTTCGCAAGTAGCAGCTCATGATCCGCTCCACAGTCAGCTCCCGGAAACGTTTTCACAGCGAGCACTGAACTTTTCCATCTTTGAGCAGCAAGTAAAAAATCGATCTGATTCCGATGAACCCCATTTGGTGCTGTCCATGTATATAACCGCCGCTTGGGCTGTTCGAACCAAGTATTCATTATACGAAAACGCCTTTCTTGACAGAACTGTACAAAACGATCACCCGCATCGTTCCGCTCACCTAACCCATACTTTCCCACTATATCTTCATCACAACCTTCTCCCACTTTCGCATTGAAATCTCCCAAGATAAAGATAACGTCTTTCTTAGGAATTTTCTGGATGGTTTGTTGAACTGTGGCGTAGAATTCTTCAATGACTTCCTCATTCGCCTCTGATGTTGGTGCGTAGACTTGCAGAATGGTCACATTGCGAACTAGTCAAACTGGGATGTAATGGGAAATGATGATGAGGATGATTAAATGAAAGATAACTATCGTATTACATTCTACTTTGAATTTAAGTCTATCGACCACCGTTGATCCAAAAACAAAATTCATTATATATGAGATAATTTTTCATTTTCCTATAAACTTACTATTATTAATTATATATTAATTACTATTTTAATGCAAATTATAATTATTAAGCGTCCTACACCATCAGCAACGAAACGGT